>LPNX011124830.1:4041-29943 GCA_001517045.1 Pseudotsuga menziesii
GTTGGTCATGGAGATGTCAAGGCTAGAAAGGATTCATGGTTTCTCAAAAAACTGGTTATAAACTACTTCTATGCTTTCATGCCTTTCATTCAGGATATCCACCGACGTTTCTGTTAGTGAAAAATCATAATCACCAATCATCCAAAACATTTTATCATCATCCAAGATCACTTGACTGCTCCAAAACAATTCATTGACTGAAGTCTTCTTCATCACAGTTGTGTTTGATTGAGGAAAATTTGTGGCTAGGTTTTTATTCTTTATCTCTTCCCTAGTGTGGCAGCTCCAAGCCTGCTAGGCTTCTTCCTTCACAGCACATAGCAGCTCACGGTGGAGGGTAGTCTCAGTGGTGAGGAGTAGTAGCATCAGAGCTGCTACAGCTCACGGTCAAGGCTTGTTATAGCAGCAGCAACTCTTGGTGGTGAGAGTAGAGCTCATGGTGGGGGCTATCTATAGCAGTAGCAGCTCACGGTGGTGGGACCAGAGCTCACTGTGTGGATTCTAAGGTAGCAGCAGCAGGCTGCCAAGGTAGAAGCAGCCCACGAAGGCAGTAGCAGGCTGCTAGCAGCCTTCACTGAGGTGGAAGCAGGTACAGGGAGGTGCAGTATATTAGTAGTGATAAATAATGAGAGTGCCAACTCAATTCCTAACAGCTAAAAGCTAAAAGAGTAAGGAAAGAAGCTACATATTAACATGAAATTAAAAGGCAAAAGTATATGACTATATCTATTAGTACAATGTAGAGTGGCCTACTCCACAGTCACAATATAAGTAGAGATAGAGGCAGAAGTGGAATATACGCATGCATGTAAACAGGCTTAAAACACTTCCAAATGTATCAATTCACAAAGTTTCTAGTATCTAACTAAGATTAACCCAACTTCCAATTTTGATCTTCTGCACATAATGGCCATCAAGTGGACAGACTAACTTTATTATTCAAATTCCTAATAGCATAATATTTAAATTTTAAACAGGCTTACCAACCAAATGGACAAGCATTTACAGATCGAAGAAACACCATGGCTCTCACTATAGTTACTAATGAAAATAGAAATACATAAAAACTTTCAACTATCATCCAAGCAACGGAAGAACTATAAGGATTTTAACAAAACGTTGTATACAGCTTGACTCCTTAATTTCAAAGACTGGAAACTTATGTGGATAGTGAAACAGCACAATAAGAAAATTGGGAAATAAGGTAATGAAGAAACCAAGTTCAAAACAAGGAAATGGTAGGTAAAAGTTGGCCCATAAAACAGCAAACTGGGATTGCATAATGTACTGGGAAAAATATTAAATAAGAATAACCCAAGTCCAGTGCCAACAGACAGTCAAACACATAACACCATTCAGAGTTGCAACAAACAATAGCTACATAGGTCTAAAATGTCTGTCTCTGACAGACCTAGCCTTGAAAGCAACCCAACAAATCTGTTGTTGATAGGCAGTTCATAAAGCTTGTCATGCCTCAGCAATTTCATGGTTATATTTTTTAAATATTTGTTAAAGCCTCCTAAAACCTTTTGCTTCTGTCATAATTTTGCCCAGAATCTCCTTATGTAAAGACCAGAAAAAATGGGTGTGATGAGTTCATGTGTGGGAAGCAACAATTCTATCCTATAACGAAACCATTGTCCATATAGATCAAGTAATTGCTGCAAAAATTACATTCTTGAAATGACCCGGATAACTTCAGTCAACCAATTTGAATGTTCAAGTTCCTGCAGCAAAACAAGAAATTAAGTTGGTTCCCAAACCAGTATTAGGCTGTCCAGCACGTCCCTATTCTATGTAAAATGATATTCTGCCTCAAGGAAGGCTTGAGGGATTGGATTTTGAAACAGGTGCATGGCTTCCTTGAATGCACAAGTTTACCCAAATGACAAACTACCCTAGTGAAGATAACCCTAAAACAATGGCCACAAACTTCAACCTTGCATAGGCATCCATCATATCCACCACGTCTAGTATTAACACTTGTCACATAAGCAGGGGTTTGTTTGCAACTGTCTCGGTCCATTATGAAAAGAATAGAAGTCTATAGAAACTAAATGAAAACAACTTCAAACTAACATGTTGCTTGATACATGATAAACACATGGAGAAAATGAGGGGGCTTTTATTTTTTTGTCTGTGGGCTCAAGATTGGGGCTTATTAACTCTTTGTTGTTATCTTGTATTTAGGGAATCCATTAAGCAGGCTGGACCCATGACGGTATACCCTTGACTGATATGCCACCAAAATAGACCCGTTTTGGCATTTGTTGTGGCCCAGATAGCCCATAAGCTCTCTGAATGCTCTCCTTTTGGACCAGAAACATTGGGAATGTTCTCAACATTTCCAATGCTGTTCTCTGCCAATCAGAATTTCCTTGCATGTTGTAAAGTTCTCTGGAACAAGGGACCTAGATAAACAAGTCAACCAACAGTGGTAATGAGTTCCCCTGCAACTATGGAAAACACATTATAGAGAATGCACACAGCATCTCCAGACTAAAAGGTAACCAAGAAAACAAAAAGGGAATGTGGCATGCAGAAGTAAATCAGCAATGATGAATGTAAGTTACTCATACACTTTGTGTCTGTATTTCTCATTTAATGCTAATTCACAGTAACTAGAATACCAGAATATACTGGTACACAGGAGAAATCTGTGGCCAATAGCATGTTTGAATTGTACTATTAAGTACATGACACAAAATAGCATGCAAAATTTATCAGTAATGATTTTAGACGGAGATAAAATGATTACTTCCAGAGTCATAGGATTCACCTGAAGAACAATAGGAAGCTGCTCTTGTGGCTTTTTCCATTCAGATCCATGTTCCAGCCACACTTCAAAGGCCGTTATTTGTTCTGTGAAGAAAGGACTTGGCTAGAAAATGAAAAGGAAGTTACAAGTTAGAAGAGATTATGCATGGCTTATATAAGAGTTTGCAAAAATTATTCCACTAGACCTCAACTGTTTAGGATCATTTTTCTTTTAACTATTTAAGATATGCAAATTTATATCTATTTCACTTTTAAAGAGTTTTTCAATCATGCAAAAGGCCAAAAGCTCTCTGAATGCCCCCATTTGGACCAGGTACATTGGGAATGTTCCAAACATTTCCAATGATGTTCCCTGCCATATAGGAACCTTCCATACATGTTCCAATGTTCTCTGGAATGAGGGAACTAGTGAAACAGGTGTTGAAACCAGCAGTCGGGATGAGTTCCCATGCAACTATGGAAAATACATTATGCAGAATGCACATAACAAATACAATTCATCTTGTTAGGAACCTACTTGAAACTCCACATTTGGATCGTTGAGCAAAGTTGGAAGCTGAGAAGGAAAATTTCTGCTGCCATATCCCATGCATCCCTAGACAAGCAGATGCAATAATAAGCTCAATCAACAAACCATTTAGACATGGACATTAATGATGAAAGTAAGATTTCATATTTCCAAAACACATTACCACATGGGATGTTGATGAGTAGGTGGAAAATGTGGAAAATAAATGGGAGAACAGTTTGCAGTGTGCATGATGCGTTCTGCAAGCAAGAAATTTCAGAAGAGACTTGCAACTAGAAGGTCTTGTCGAAACAATCTCTAAAACAGTTCTGCAACAAATGCACTTTGTCAGCACATTTCATGTACTTATTATGAGAATAATAATCTTTTACTTTATGGCATTACTAATACATACAAAACATATAACATGCTACTTAAATGCAGAGCTCATTACCACGAGGTAAGACATTCCATGCAATAGTATCAGTCACTGCTGTAAATATCCAATTTTGAGGGATCAAATTTGTTGAGACCAAAAGAGAATTCCTAAACCAATTAAAAAAAAGGGAGGAGAATGGACCTCGTGACCGGGGCCCTTGAGGTGAAGCAGGCAGGGGATGTGCTCAAGAACATAACCGAGGCCATCGTTGGAGAGGAGGAGATCGACAGGTGCGAGGCGGTTTTTTCACCTTGGGAGCTTCAGCCGAAGGGGTCTCTTGCTGCTGCTGCTTTCCTCCTATTGCTGAGGAGGAGGAGGGGGGGAAATTGGGGGGCTTATATGTAGTTGGAGCAAATGTGCAGTCCCGAGACCAATGACCTGACCTTCCACACTTGTAACACCCTATTGGTGCCGTCGCCGATGAGCCATTGTTAGTCTTCATCTTCTTCTCCATTTCAATTCCAATTTCGATTTCGTTCCTGGCCTCTTCTCTCACTCACTCACTCAGCCTCCGGATCAACCATTGGGTATCCATTTCCATTTTCCTTCTTCTCTTTAAGTGGGAAACCTTTTTCCACAAAACTATGATTATTAACCAAAAAAACATAGTTATTTATTATAATAATAATAATAATAATAATATAAATAAGGGGAAAAACTCTTGGATTTTTATTGCATCTATTAAGGAATGCGTGAAATTGAATGTTAGAGAACCTTAGAAATGGTTGTAAAGCCTTATACTTTGCAGAATATGTATAGAAATATGATGGAAAATGTCTTTAGAATATGTATGTTTATAAAATATGTATGGGTATTTTGTATAGCGATATTGCATATTCGTAGGGATTTTTCTTAGTCGAGCAAACATAGTATGTGGAAGGACGACAAATTATGGAGGGAATAATTTTTTCTCATTAGACAATATATTCACTGAAAACCTCTAAGAAGGTGGGCATGTCATTGAAATTGGACATGTCCAAAGTCTTTGATAAAATATATTGTCATTATATTCACTAGGTTTTGCTAGCATTTTCTCAACATGTTGGATGAATTGTATCTTCTCTCTAATGTCCTATGTTTCCTTTCCCATATTGGTCAATGGATCTCCTTTGTAAACTTTCACTCCTTTGCAAGGTATAAAGAAAGGGGGTCCCCTATCCCATTTAATTTTTATCCGTATGGTTGAAGGATTAGGATGAAGAGACAAAGCTATTATGGTTCCAGACTACATTAAGGGCCTCCGAATTCATGGAAGTGATCTAGTTGCATATCATCTTCGATTTATGGATGACACAATTCTCATGGGTGTCCCCTCCATACAATAAGAAAAACTATTAAAAATATCCTAAAATAATTTTTTGTGGATTTAGGCGCATTGATAAACAAAGGTAAGTATCAAATCTTGTTTTCCAATACTCCCCTCATTTTTCAACACAATATTTATCATATTCTCAACTTTGAGAGGATATCCCTTTAATCCAAATACATGGGTTCTCCACTAATCGATAATTATTTCTGTAATATCTCTTGGGAGGAGCTTCTTTCCAAGTTGCCAGAAAGACTCTGAAGCTAGACATTCCTATCCCTCAACCTTGCGAGTTGATTAACTCTAATCAAGTGTGTTCTTCAATCAGTGCCTATGTATATTCAAAATATATACATGCATTCACTTAGAGCCACCCTGAAATTGAAGGTTCGATTGTAGGGGATAGTATTTGGTGGCATTGTTTACATAGTAAGGATTCCCTATGGGGTAATATTTGGAAGAAAAATTATGTGTCAGATGTGGTCAATTAGGACTTGATAATACTAGAAGGAAATATAATTAACTCTCTTATTTGGAACATTTCATTTCCAAATCATGCTTTGATTGAAAACCATTGTTTCCAAAAAATTAGATATGGCCATATGGCCTTGTTTTGAAATGATTTTGGAAACAACTTCTGAAGCTTATCGAAAGACTAGAAAAATTGTCACTAATCCCAATCCTCCATGAAAATAATAAGATATAGGTCAGTCAATCTTGGAAATCTAGCATCCTTGATTGAAGATGCATATTGTGGATTCCCAAGCATGATTGGTCAAACTTACATGTCTACTTAGATTGTGAAGTTTTTTGGGTGAATCTTGAACAAGGACAAATACAAGTAAAAAATGAACTTGACCAATTATGATGTGGATACAAGGATGGGGGGAACTTATTTCTAAACGAATCCTACTCCATATTGATAGGGAATTCCAATGATTGGGGGGGATTTGGGAACAAATATGGAAAAAGAACATATAGCTAAAGATATACACCTTGATTTAGTTCATTGGAAGATGTAAAAATCTAACCTTGGAGAAAACAATGAAAAGAGGTTTTGAATGACCCTCCAGTTGTATCTTTGTCATAAATCAAAAGAAACCCTGGAACATATTTTAAAGCACTTATGTTTTGTCTCCACCCTATGGGAACCATATTCAAACAAACTGATTGAATTTGTGATACTATAAATGATATGATGGAACACTAGAGAATGGTAGAATTCCAAAATTTCTTTCTCAACTGTGATTGGAAAATGGTCCCAAGGTTTATTCTTTAGGAAACATATAGGGAATGGAACAATAGAATCTTAAATGAAAAAGGCGCCGTCGGATTAAAGTTGACCAATTAAAGGCGTCGTCTCTTAAGCCGTCGCAACATGTATCAATGAGGAGTTGACATCATAGTATGTACTCAATTCCTAACTCAGAAAGAGGTCAAACAAGTTCTCAATAGATTTCATGGGATGCTTACAATGACCATTTATCAAGAATGGCCATCACCCAAAAGATCCTTTATGTGGGATATTTGTTGGCTTGCTTTTCACATCACTACATTCATGAGATTAATCTATGCAAGAATTGTCAAATTCTCACCCCTAAAACTTAAGCACAATCTACTCCTCCATATCCCATTATCATTATTAACATTTTTTGCAACTAAGGGATCAACGTTATGGAATGTCACCCTATATCCAATTGTGACCACAAGTAGATTATTGGTCGTTACCTAATTTATCAAATAGTTTAAGCAATGTTAACATTTGTCAACACTTCTCTTACGACCACCCACTTCTTCCTCAACCACATCATCACTTCAAAACGAAAAATCCACAAACCAATTAAATGTGCCGTCGCTTAAGCGACGCTTATGAGACTAGCCGTGGCTTAAGCGACGCTTATGGCCACATTTACAAAAAAGAAAATTATCCTTGTGATTTTTGGTAAGTTTAAAAAAATAAATCCACGCACCGTCGGATTTTGGATCTAAATGTAGTAGTGCCATCTACTCTATTGAGCCTAGTCTATATATTCATGTATTCTATTCATACAACACAACCCATGGTTGCATTGCCTCAATGTTGTAAATAATAGTTTTATTGGTGGCATTAATTTGTGAATCCATTCACATATTCATGAAATCAAACAAATAGTTTGAGATCAAAAAAATACTGTCAAGTCTAGTGTAAACAATACTCATGTATAAAATTAATAAAAGACAAGTGATTTACTCTTTATTGTGTTCCTTTTTCTATTTGTTGGAGTAAATCACCTTTTCTTTTGTCCTTATTTTGATGGTTGTCACAAACCACTATTCCTTATGTGTCATCAATTTTCTTTATGTACTCACTATCATCACATAACGACTAATATATCATGTACCTCTCCAAGAATAACATCCAATGACATGAGAATACCATGGCTAACTCAACCTCATTAATGAAGTGAATTAAAAGAAGGAAATTTAAGTCCACGAAACTTGTGGGCAGTTTCCTTTTAACCACACAAAAAATATGAACTATATGTTGATTACACATTGTACTGATAGCCATGTGCACATCATTTGACGTAATCCAACATAAAAAAGTAAATAATTTTGATATGGAACATTGTAGGTTCTAATGGAAGTCATGGTTCCCACATTAGCATGAAGTAGTAAAAGTATGCATCATTTGAAAACACAAACTAACCTTGCACGTTTAAAATCCGAACTATGTAGATCTAGAAATGGATTGTTCACCAGCAAGATATGGAAATAATAAACAGCTCCAACAATCACCCGAAAACAGTACTGCAACAATGGCAAGTGTGAAGAAAATCTCGTTAAGGTCTTCGTTTTTATAGAACTCTTAGACGTCACTATAGCGACGGAAAACATTGACTTTTGTGCCCTAGGTCAACTTGACCGTTGTAAAAAGTCAACAAAATACGGTGTTGTCGCTATAGAGACGGTCGGGCGTGGATACAGTAACGTCCAAGAGTTTAGGTGTGGATACAGAGACGTCTAAGAGTACAGGCATGGATACAGCGACGACTAGTCATGGATACAACGATGCCTCATTCCTGTTACATTGGATTTTACACCAAAAAGTAAGAAACGTGGAAAACCTCTGTGGAAAAATCCACGCTTTTGTACTAGCGATTCTTTCTCTGTTGAAATGCTTTTCAGGCCTTCCATACCTGATAATGTTGTTAATTGGAGGGTTTTTGACCATGATGAGCAGTTAATCAAATTGTTGACCATGAAGGACACTTTCAAAGACGCAGTCATCGACGAAATGACTCATGATGAAGATCTGTACAACTTTGCGGTAATTCATCAACCTTGTTCAATTGAAGAATCTCTTAATCAGGTCAGTACCCTTCCTAGAGTTTTAATTAAACTTGAGAAATTCTATTATTTGAAGGACAAATTTAAAGGTTCAAGGAATTGTAAAACCAATAGCTCTACCATGCAATCTGAAGTTATAAATTTAGGCACCGAACACCATCCTCAATGTGTCAATCTAGGCAGTACGTCTACTCCCCAAGAAAAAACAACCTTTATGCGACTCTTCAATGAGTTTAAAGACATTTTTTCTTGGACATATGGCGATCTCAAGAAATTTGAACCAAACATAATGCAACATGTCATCCCCATGAAACAGCAGGCTAAACCTTTCCAGCAGAAGTTGAGGAAAATGTACCCTAGCCTAGAACCAGCTGTTAAGAAGGAACTTAACAAAATCCTGGCTGCCAGGATAATTTTTCCAGTGCGGCATACATAGTGGGTGGCAAATCGCGTCCCGGTTAGAAAGAAAAATGGTGATATTAGGTTGTGTGTCGATTTCCGAAATCTAAACAAGGTTTCAAAAAAGGACAATTATCCCGTTCCCCCTATGGAAAAGATATTACAACAGGTTTCTGGATCTGAAATGTTCTCACTTTTAGATGGCTTTTCGGGATACAACCAAGTGTTAGTATCCAAAACAGATCAGTTGAAAACAACCTTCAGAATCCCTTGGGGAACTTACGCTTACAGGAAAATGCCATTTGGTTTAATTAATGCCGGAGCAACATTTCAAAGGGTAATGGATATTGCGTTCAAAGGCCTGATCGGCCAATTTGTCATCATTTACCTTAATGATATAACTGTCTTTTCAAAAAATAGAGCTGATCACCTAACACATCTTAGGAGGGTTTTTTAGTGTTGTAGGAAATATGGGATCTCCCTGAATCCCAAGAAATCTATCTTCGCTGTTACAGAAGGTAAATTATTGGGGTTTGTAGTTTCAAAACAAGGCATCAATATTGATCCTGAACATACCCAGGATATAGCACAGATTTCCATGCCTCACTCAAAGAAAACTATGCAGTCATTTCTAGGGAAGATAAATTTTGTCTCTAGGTTCATTCCTGGTTTCACTGAGATTGTCATACCACTTCAGAAAATGATTAAGAAAGATGCTGAGTTCAAATGGTCTATTGAAGAAAAGCAATCTTTTCATGATATATTAAAAGCTATTGCTGAAGCCCCTACATTAACAAGCCCTGATTTCTCTAAACCATTTATTTTGTACACTTTTGCTTCTGATTCGTCATATGCAGCTGTTTTAACGCAGAAAAGTTAGGAAAACAATGAAGCTCCCATTGCTTTTACCAGTTCCGGTTTAAATGGCACAGAGCTAAATTATCCAAAAGTAGACAAACAAGCATTTGCTATTTTTAAGTCAGTAAAACATTTTCGGCCATATCTGCTGAAGTCTCATACTAAGGTTATTTTTCCATATTCCACAATGAGAAATCTTTTGGTACAAAAGGACTTGGGTGAAAAACGAGCCCATTGGGTTACAACACTTCAGGAGTATGACCTGGAAATCAAGCCTTTGAAGATTGTCAGAGGACAGGGGCTTTGTAAGTTAGCAGCCGGATCTTCAGACCTTTCTGAACCTGATCTGCACTTTGTCGATGAACCATATCTGTTTGAAAGGGAAGTTTTCCCAGTCTCAGCACCCTCTGATTCCTGGTATCATGACATTAAGCTTTTTCTATTGCATGGAAATGCTCCTGAACATTTAGATTCACGTAGCAAAAGGGATTTGAGATTAAAATCTGCCCCTTATCAGCTGATCGATAACATTCTGTTCAAAAATAATTTTGAAGGAGTCCTCCTTCGCTGTTTAGAAAGAAATGAAGCTGATAGTGTGTTGTCTCAATTACACGTAGGGCCAGCCGGGGGACACTTTGGCGGTGAAACCACTGCGCATAAAGTACTCAAAGATGGATATTATTGGCCTATGTTGTTCAAAGATGCATATGCCTTTGTGAGGAAATTTCAGGAGTGTCAGAGAGCAGGCGACAGACTTAAGACAGCATCATTACCTCTCCAGCCTGTTATTATTGAAATCCCATTTCAACAATGGGGTTTGGACATTGTTGGTCCAATTACACTAGCTTCCTCATAGCAGCACAAATACATTCTGACAGCCACCGATTATTTCACTAGATGGGTTGAATCCATCCCCTTACGAGTGGTTAACTCAGAACAGGTGATATCATTCCTTGACTCTTTTATTGTCACCAGGCTTGGTGTTCCAGAATCTTTGATTTTTGACAATGCAACCTATTTTTCTTTTGTAAAATTAACTGAATACGCATTGGAAAAGGGCATAAAGTTAAAGTATTCAGCCAATTATTATCCTCAGGGTAACGGATTAGCTGGATCCTCCAATGAAAATTTAATTAAAATTCCGAAACGCTCAGTGGCCAATCATCATAGAAATTGGTACAATGCCTTATCAAATGCCCTGTGGGCTGATAGAGTGACTCCTAAGGCTGCCATAGGAAATTCTCCTTTCTTCCTGGTATATGGTAAAGAAGCTATCTTGCCTCCTCATTTCTTTTTACCCTCTCTACAACTCTCCCAGTCAGTGCAGGAAATAGCATGCTCTGCCATGGAACATCGGATTAATACCTTGCTTAAACTGGAGGAAGAAAGAGAGTTGGCCAGAAAAAAATTTGACCAACACCAGAAGACAGTGAAACGCTGGTTTGATCACAGAAAATCAGCTAGTAGGGAGTTGGAAGTAGGTGACCTAGTTCTCAAATGGGACAAAGAGCATGAAGACAGAGGAAAACATACCAAGTTCCAATGCCTATGGCTGGGACCTTTTATCATTACAGAAAAGATTGGTCCTAGCACATTTAGGTTGCAGACACTAGAGGGAGACATCGAGAACGTTCCGGTGAATGGTCATCTGATTAAGAAATATTTATGCCGATCCCCATTAAGGGGTTATCCTGTATATACCTTGTGTGGTTTTCTCAGTTTGTGGAATTTTTTTAGTGTGTTTACTTTACTTGTTTGCTTTGAATATTTTCTCATATCTATTT
Source organism: Pseudotsuga menziesii (assembly GCA_001517045.1). Lineage (NCBI taxonomy): Eukaryota > Viridiplantae > Streptophyta > Pinopsida > Pinales > Pinaceae > Pseudotsuga > Pseudotsuga menziesii. The sequence continues at coordinate 15,444 of LPNX011124830.1, forward strand.
GCTGTTTTATTCGCGTAATTTTTGAGAATGATCAATTCATTTAACTTCAAGTTGATAAATTTTCACCAAATCCTGTGATTGATCCACAAATCATGCACTATGGTCATACTATCCTGAATATTACGATGTTGTTTAACGTCTTGAACAGTGAACAGTCTTTCATCTTTCTAGATTTTACCAGAAATTTTTAAGTCATGTAAACATAAATTAATAAGATAAGTCTCTGCAGAGATTTTTCCAAAAGGATTAAGTCAGTACTTGTCAAGATTATCTATTTAAGTCTTTTATGCGACCCCTTCTCGTGGAGAGAATTAGATTTGCCTCCCCATCTGCTAAGATAATCTCAATGGAGATTAAATATAACTACAATCTGGCCATGGTTGGATTCGAATATTTCTTTAAAACAATCTAAAGGACAGAGGGTCTCATAATGAGCCAGTCTGTTCAGGATCATAAGTTTGCATTCAGTAACATTGTCATTTCCGGTCACCAAGCCTGGACAGTGGCCCTTGGAAAAAAACACCAAGGGATAAAAGGTCTCATTACGAGCCGTTTTATTTATGGTAATGCAGATTGGTGACTGACATGGTTACTACCTAGTTACCAAGCCAGAACCATGGCCTTTAGAAGTATAAAAAAAAATAAAAAAAAAAGAAAAAAGAAAAATGATCGTAATGGTTCAACCTAACCAGAATTGTATATCTATAACTGGCAGATGGGATACTGGCATTCTTTGGGCTTTGAAGTAACCCTATCGAGGCTATGGACGCCTACTGGAAGCAGGGCCATGCTTGTGGTATTGATATTTTATTCTTCAAAATAAAGCCATTACTGTTTTACTTCGTTTGGACTAATTTTTGTGAGAGACCCGATCTTTATCAAATAAATAATTAAAAGTGTAAATTTCTAGTAATTTTTAGAAATCTGAAATTCCTGAATCTGTTTAAGATGTTAAAATATTGATTTCTGTATAGTGGTATACATGAGGGATCTAATTATTTGATTGCGTGATTTCAGGTTAAGAAAACAGAGATAACTGTTCCGCCCAGTCAGTCGCCATCTGTTGTACCCCTACCCAACAACCTGATAAAAAAAATACAAATTTTATCAAACAAAATGAAATTTTGTTTGATGAAATATTTGAAGTCCTCATTTCAAATTTATAGAATCGGGAGCTATTGAAAAGATGAAATTCTGTGAGCTACTGAAATGGTGAAATTCAAATTGTTTTTTTTATAACCTTGTCAACTATTGCTAATTGACAAAATTACTATGTTAAATCATTATTTTGAATGCATTTGTATGCTTTCCACCATAGTCTCACCATAAGCCTTGTTTGAGCATTCAGCAATTGGTATGTTTATTTATGTTTTGCAAATTGGACAAGGTCCTGGAATATGAAAAGCTAAATATTTTTTGCAGGGGTTCCTTATCCTAAGTTCATCCTCTAAACTTCGAATCATACTTGATCTTACCATAAGTGTTTCGATCTTCATAATTATGCCCCATACATGACTTATCTTCTTGCATGTAAGGGTTGGGATTGATACAATGGTTTATGTCGTGTGCTTCACATAGTATATTCGCCATTTTCGAAGGTTGAGATCATTATACAGTAAGGTCAACATGTTAATGCTCAAGGTTCATTGCTTATGGTTGGTCTAATTTGTGTCGTCATCTCCGAATCAGATCCACTTAATGGAAGGTTGATATGGTATCATTACACTCGTACATAACTCTGTAAGTGACATTCAACTGCAAGTACATGCTCAGCATCGTGGTTCTCTACTCGTTAAACACCTGTATCTTATGCGATGAATGGTTTTATTTCGATTAGGCTGGATAAATTATGGCAAAATGAGTGTATTCTGGAGTCTTCGCCGTCATTTTCTATTATTTGATTGCCTCTCTGTGTGATCATTCCTCCGCCTGTGCTGAGTTTACAGGGTTCTTGTCTGGGTTTAATCATGTCGCATTTCATTTATGAAAGTGTTGGGTTTCATTGCTTGTGTTTTCTGCTTGGTTTTCATCCTGAATGCTCGCTCTCCAGCTTTCTATCCTGTTGCGATACGATGTATCTCCTCTGTGTGCAGCTGCGTGCATTTGCACTTGCAGCCATGGCTCTAGTTGTCAGGGTTGAGCCCAGTGACGCAAAGCTCCTTGATGAAAATCCTGAGCTCCTAGATAAGGTAGAAGCAGTTGGATGGCTTCCATTTATCCGCAAGTTTGTAGATTCAAACCCTGAGGTGACTAGGTTATTTGTTCTGTCGTTGGTTGATGCTAGGGTTAAGGTGGCCGACCTCTAGTTTAGAGTTGATGAGCGCTTAGTCGCTTTGGCTACAGGCCTGCCATTGACAGGTGAACGTTGGTTCAAATACAAGCAGATGAAGGCTATTGAATGGAGACAAATGTTGAAGAACCCTTGTCAGGATGTGTCCTTTAGAGCCGGTGTGTTGCATAAATATTTCAAGAAAGAATGGCGACCGATTCTAGATGTTATTCACAGGTATGTGACCTGCGAGGGTCGTCTATCCTCTGCTCATGTCTATCACCTCAGGTCGATGATTGTTTTTCTTGGCTTGCCTGTTAATTTACCCTATTATTTAGTTCAGAGATTGACTAAGATCTCTAAGGCCATTAAAAGGGGGCCGAAGAACATTGGTCAGAGTCTTTTTCATCATGACCTTGTTAGGATGTTGGTAGAAAGAGATTTGTCTAAGAGAAATCAAACATGGGATGATTTTCTTGAACAGAATGGCTTCATGGCATTCTTTCATTATCAATTCGATTGTGTAGAAGAGTATGTAAGGCACCAGCAACCTTGTCAAGTTCCGACTCCACCTGTACATGAGCCTATGCCAAACCTTGATGAGTGTGTAAGCCCCAACATCCGTGATGATCTCGCTCCCCCTCCTGTTCGAAGCCCTGCTACTCCTACGCATTCCAAGCGAAGGAGGAAATCCCTGAACCTATCATCGGTGACGCCGAACAGTAGTGATCAACCCTGTAAACAAGTGACCAAGAAGTTGAATGATGGGGTTACTGGCAGGTTTACGAGGGGTATGGTGGCCAAGGTTAATGTTGTTAAATCCCTTGTGAGTAATAACAAAGACATTGAAACAGTCGTGTTAGATGACGAGGAAAGTAGACCTGTCTCGTATGATGATATTGATATTGATCACGAGTCGATTATTCATCATGCAGAGAATAGTCTTCATGTTTCTGATAAGAATCCACCAATTAGCCCTGTGGTTGATCTCCAATTAAGGGTAAGTCTGTTGAAGTAAATTTAGCTGGTTCTTATTGAATTGGTGAAGCTGTTCACCCACTCTTTGTTAATTGTTTACTGGATAAGATACGCCGGATGGAGGAAGAAGTAGCGGAGATGGTAGCATTTAGTGATGCTATGAAAGCTGAGAATGTAAGTTTGAAAGAAAAATCCGATTCAGCTGATAAACGTATGCTGCGTCTTAAGAAGCACAAGAACAAGCTCATTCGAAGGGTGTTGAAACTGCAACATGAGAATGAGAAAAATGAGGAGAAGGTTCGTGAGCTGAATGCTCAGGTTACTTTGATGCAGTTTAAAGGGCATTCATAGAATCCAGCGACTGGTGTGAATATACAGGTGTTCAATACTCCTGTTAAGTCATAGTATTTTGGGCATACTCACTATTGTACATATGTTTAGAAAGTATTTCAGGTTTGAAGTCTGTAAGTAAAATCAGTAAGTGATATTGAAGTTATTTTGTTTCCAGGTATTGTTTTGAATTGATTGATAGATTATTTAATTTAGTTTATTTACTCTCGCATTTGTGTTAATTTGTTTTTTTACTATGTAGTGCTGCAGATGATTTGGTTGATGCGCTTTTCCTGGATTTTGGCGATCGCTCAGAGAATGATGAACGGATCAATTGAAATCATTTTCAATTGTGGATGTGTTGTTTCCCAGGGATCGATGGTTTGGGAAAAGGGGGAGACAAGATCACTTTAATCATTTCCTGTGGCTAAAGACAATTTCTTGTTAGCAGCTGCGGCACTTTTTGACTGGTGATATTTATGAATATATTTGCAGTATTTATACTATGGAAATGTATTTATAATATCGTTTTATCTTGTTATTTATTTTCGCATTCTTTATGTTTCGTTATATTTCTTTAAAGTAATGTGCAGATGCATCATGATTTAACTGTCGATTTATTCTGGTTTCATTTGCAAATTTACATCATGTAATAAATCTGATGCTGTCATCATAATGTATGTGATATAGTTGTTCACTGTGTTGTCTTGTTTAAATTTCAGAATTTCTTCTGATGTGTTCAGGAATTGTCTACACAGTAGCATTATTTGCAAATTGATTTCAGGGTTAATATTTCCATGCTCCTGATCAGGATAGGATAGTTAGGTTATATTAGTGGTAATTTTTTATTTATTTTATAGAAAAAATATTGAATCGGACTTTATATTTATACTATGCCAAGTTATCTTTCAATCTGGTTATGAATGTACAGGTGTTTATAGTGTAATTCATGTAATTAATTGAGTTTGTTAATATGTTATTAACTATTTATTTTTGTATTTATAGATTAATTGGTTAATTAGATTAATTTCCAGTTATCAGTCATGTAATATATCAACTAACTAAGTAACAGTTTGCTTTGTATATTCATAGGTGTACTATAAATTTAGAAAATAAACAGTAGCTTCATTTTTCCTTCGTGTTTCCTCCTGTAGCTAGGAGTAATCTAAGGGAAGGTAACGGGGCCTTAATCTCGTCAGAGACAGCTACCTAACGACGAGATCATCTTTGAAAAATTTTGGATCAGGTTGTCTCTTAGTTGACTATTGTGCCAATCCGAACTCTCAACACCGTCTTTGAACACATTACAGAGCTAATGTTCTGTTGGCATCCTACTAAAGACGAACTCAACCAGTGGGTTGGGTCTAAGGAGAAAGAGTTTGCCGAACAAGAGAACAAGAGTCCTAGACTGAGTACAGAGGACTGGTTACAAAAACATATCTTTACAGACCTGCATACGATATTTTTTGCGACCTATGGAATCGAGCTGTACGACTGGCTATCAAAGTTGACTAATCAGAGCATATTCAGAAAGAAAAGAAACATTGTCTGGACACCGGAGCTGATTCAGACTGTGAAGAGCCTTGATAATCCCATTACAAGGACAGTAGACTTTTGGCTTGCGAGTGTGCTAGAAGGCTTCGTCACAAAGTTTGCAGTTGAACAGAGAAAAAGCTTCAGCGAGGCTGAGCGGTACTTCTTCAAAGGATATCGCAGTAAGTACCTAAACTCTTTAAACTTGTCCATTAAGATGTTATTATATGAAAAAGGAGTAATGGATATAGTTTCAGACCAATAAGTTAAGAAAGTGTGATGCCACAAGAGTTTAAGAGTGATTTTGATGGCATTGGACGTACACGTAGTGGAAAGAAATATAAAGTAGATTTCAGATCTCCCATATTTGAAGATAGTTCAGATAATACTAGACAACAGAGTCATAGTAATACAGAAAGAACAAAAGGGGGTTTCCCTTACCACCCTTATACCCCACAGAAACAGACTGGGAATCAGAACAATCCCATAGAAACTCCATCTAGTAGCTCGCAGACAGTACATACTACCGCTACATCACCTCCACTTACACTGCCGAGTGGTAGTAACACAACAAATCAGTATCCACCACATAGAAATAGAATGGGGGATGATATGAAGTTACCTACCTTTAAGGGTATAGGGCCAGAAGACCCAGAGCAACATTGGTTTCTATGTGAAGCTGTGTGGACCATTAAAGGAGTCCAAGATGATAATATTAAACTTGTACAGTTGGTCACCACACTTAGGGAATGAGCCTTAACATGGTATATGAAGTATACCTCAGCAATACCCAGAAGACTTATACAGGTCAGGACCGCCATGATCAAAGAGTTTAATAAACCTAAGTCCGAGTCGCAGTGTATCACAGAGCTCAAAGAAATTAAACAGTTACCTGCAGAGTCAGTATGGGACTTCGATCAGAAATTCAAAGCCCTCATAGACCAAGTCATCTTTGAGTTTGCGCCGGAGCAGCATAAGGAATGGTTTATTGCAATGCTTCTCCCTCACATCAGACTGCCATTAATGCAGCAAAAAATCCAGACGCAGGATGATGCATTGGAGATGGCAATGAAACTAGAGGCATCACCTCTAGCAGAGACCAACACATGTATGACAAACCTGCAAAACCAGTTAGTAAATCTCAGGTTACAGATGCATGAGATTAGAAAAGGAAAAGAGATTGCACAAGACATATGGTGTATCAAGTGTAAAGCACAAGGCCATACTAAAGATAAATGTCCAGTATTTTTTGAATACTTAGCAAGTGGGGCTCCTAACCCCTTAGCACAGACTCAAGGGCCATGGTGTGAACTATGTAGAACAAGAGGACATCTACCTCAGCAATGCCCTTTACTTCATAAGTATATACAGACACCTAAGAACTTATACTGTACCTTCTGTAAGTCAGTAGCACACGATGACCATACCAATAGAGCTTATGATCTCATGTTAGATAGAAAACACGACTTGTACAGAGTCCAATTGGAGACACAGGGTCCAGCAGTAGGACCACAGCATGATCCGGCTCATGTTGGCTATGGAGGAGGATTCAGAGGACGAGGCCGTGGAGGAGGCTTTGGCCGTGGCCATGGACCAGCCACTTGTTACAACTGTGGAGTTGTAGGACATTATGCTAGGGACTTGTTGAGGCCTGGAAATTCACAGGCAACAACAAAAAGGGATTCTCCCCAGTCAGCGTTCCCAACTAGCCCTTGACTGTTTGGTATGAGGAATCCATCCGGTTTGCGGTCCAGATACCGTAGGTCAAAGTAACAAAAAAAAACAAAGGTTTTACCTGTTGCGACCCGGTCCACCGTGTATATTTTTGTATTTTGACTTAAGTATGATATGTAAGTGCCTAATTAACCATGCAGGACGATAAGTTTTAAGGAGTAGTCACAATGTGATGCACAAGTTCTTACCTCTCGTCTTAGACTCACTAACATCTAAATCACATACACCAAGAAATTAAAACTACCTACCTAATCTATCCCTAGGGAGCAGGATTATCATTCATTGGTGAGTAATATATTTTGTACATGCATAATGGAAAGTTACAGATAGCTGACACTTCTTTCATGACACATGAACAATTGTAGATTTTTGAACAACCAGTTAGCCAATTGTTTTATGAACAACATTCATTACTCACAGTGGAAACATCACAAAATATACTGAAAAGCACTCAACAAGAACATAGGTTCAGGAAGTTAAACACTCTCACAGTTAATGAAACATAGCTGAAAGAGAAATAGTTCCCCTTCAACATTGTTCATTTAATCACATTGATACATTCCACATTTCGCTTTCTCCAGCAGGCAAAAGTTGCAGTTTCTGATTGTAAAACGAAATAGTTCCTCTTACAAGAAAAATGGTTTACAAGTTATTCCAAGGAAAAATTCCATGTCTAAGTTCTACTTTCAAATATTTAAACTACAACTACAGATCGCTTGGGCTGCCCCCCAAACATCTGACCTTTCAGTTCCTCAATGCTTCATATTCCTCTATCTTTTCTGCACATGCTCGTGATTGGCTGAGTAATTGCCAAACCTTTCAGAGCTGCTCCTCTATCACCATTCATTTTGTCTTTTTTCCTTCATTTGTCCTTCCTGTGATCCTGCTAGTTTCGGCCCTGCCTCTACCAAACGGTCCATTTTCCTCCACACCGCGGTAGTTTGACCGATCTCCCAAACCCACCTGCAATCAATCGACAAGCATCATTCATTGGAATGGCATTTTAAACATTAACATTAACCACTTGAAACAACTAATCCATAAGAAAATGGCCAGGTGCATCTCTTGATCTGGAAAGAGTTTTGATTAAGTCCTGGGCGGGAAAGTTCTAGATCGGTAATCAGAAGGCTTTGACATCATACGCGAAAAGGATTTCCTAGCTGCAACAGCAGAAAAGACAAGGGCTAAAGTCACGTGAAATGTGGGCGGGAGAATCTTTAATCGGAATTCAGACGGCTTTACACTTCGGAAGCTAAAGGACTTTGAGAGCTGCAACGGTGGAAGGGACAAGAGCTAGAGAAATCTGAAACGTGGGCAGGAAAAGGTCTATTAGAAGTCGGAAGACATTGCATCAGAATAAAAATGACTTTCCCAGCTGCAATGGTGGAAAATAAAATGCTGCGGGTATGCGACAAAAAGGTCAACACGCATTGGCAGTCGGAGCTCTTCATACTTCGGATGGCTAATCGGTTTGGGAGCCGCAACGGCAGACAGGAAAAGGCTATCAGCCACTGATTTAACATAGTAAGACGCCCGATCAATAAAAATGATTTAAGTGTTTTATACAGCCCTCGAATTTAAACAACGGATAAAAAATGGCTTCACCTCTGAAACGGCGACCCAAACAAAGAAACTTGATCCGATCGAGAAGCAAATAAAACTGCGACCCGCAACAATTTCATCACAATCAAATTTGAAAACCAGGGCGAGAGTTAATATTTAGAATCATCCAAAATTAAATATGACCAAAAATTCAAAGGATCCAACGACTAAAACAACGCTAAATCATGAGGAGGGGCCCAAACATTAAGAAATTTGGGGAGAATGGTTGTAGCTGCAACAATTGGCGATTACCTAGTGAACCTAGATCTCTGGGTGATTGTTCTTTGAGTAACAGACTGTCTAACAATAAATGCATCTATTGAATTCTTCCAGCTATCTGGATTTCTCGAATGCCGGAAGTGTGTACCTTCAATCATTGATAATAGTCCAATTTGGGAGAGTGGAAACCAAGATTTTTCAAGTCCAGATAACTCTAATGAGGCCAGAGGATGAGTTTCATTATTACCTTTGTCTTCGGGTAGCTGATAGCTTGGACACCATAGGATTGTAGCACATGGTAAACATAAATATTCGTTTGTTCCTCATTCCCATGCCATTTTAGCAATTTTTGTGCTTTTAGACTTTTGTCCCTTTTCATATGAGTCCTCCTGCATGCTTTTCTTACTGAATTTTAATTCAGGATCCTCTATCCCATAGTGTCCTTTTGTGTGAGTGGTGTACTTCAAGTTTCAGCTCACGGACGGAGAGGATCTTTCGGCAATTTAGTACTTATGATTCAGCACCTGCTTTGATTTATGATTCTTTCATAGGAGTTTTTGACTCTTTATTTTTCTTTTGGCATTCGTTTATTGGCATGGGATCATTTATATTTAATATAATGTTTACCTTGCTCCTTTCCATGGGTCCTCTATTGTCGCTCCTTAGAACATTTTAAGTGTGACGTGGATGGAGCCTCAACATAGTATTCCAGACTCTTTGGATCCAGTTTATTTCACAGGGGTTAAGCAGGAATTCAATGCACACAGAGCTTATTCGAGAAAAATGCTCAACTGGAAGAAGTTCTTTTAGCAACACATAGTCTGAGACCCAAAATGTTTATCATTCCCAAACATTTTAATGTTCTCCATGCAACCGCGGGTTCATTCCCTTTATTAGAATCAAGAAAAATAAATAAAACAAACTGTAAAACATGACTCAAAAGACATCCAAACAGATTATTTATATACAAGACAGAAGAACTCAAAGAAAATCACGAAAAATAAGGCTTGAGAACCAAACCATTCACTGGTAAGTTCTCTTCCCACCCCTGTAGATCCTGCAACTTATAAGTAGAAGGGCCAAGCTTTGCCACTATCTGATAAGGGCCTACCCACAACTACTGGAATTTAGTATGCTTTCCTTTCTCATCATGGGGGTGATCCCATTTGAGAACCAAATCACCTACCTCAAAGTATTTTGTTCCAGCCTTATGTTTGTCGAACCATCTCTTTGCTAACTCTTGCTATTGTTTAAAGCGTTCCCTGGCTTTGGATCTAGCCTCTTCTGCTTTCAGGAGATTATATATTCTTAATTGCAAAACTTCATCATCCGACCCTCTGGACTCTTGAGCTAGTATGGAAGATGGTAGCATGATATTGGGGGGAAGGATGGCTTCTTTACCATAGACAAGGGTATATGGAGACACTCCGATCGCAGACTTGGGGGTGACTCTATCGGCCCAAAGAGCATTTTGTAATGCTAAGTGCCAACTCCTCTGGTTTTCTACTGCAGTATTCTTTAAAATTCTAATCAGATCTTTGTTAGAGGATTCAGCCAGGCCATTTCTTTGTGGATAGTAATTAGCAGAATAATGCAATTTTATCCCTTTATCATGAGAAAAATCAGTCAATTTAATTGATGAAAATTACTTAGCATTATCAAAGACTAATGAAACTGGAACTCCAAACCTAGTCATGATATGATCTTGTAGGAAGCTGATGACCTTGTCTTCATTTATCTTGCACAGCGGGATAGCTTCGACCCAACGAGTGAAATAATCAGTAGCGGTCAGAATGTACTTGTGCTGCAGAGAGGAATTCAGTTTTATTTCTCCAATAATATCCAGCCCCCATTGCTTGAATGGCTCTGTGATCATCACAGGATTTAGGGGTGCTGCTGCTTTAGGCTGTCTCCCACTACACCTTTGGAAAATATCACACTTTCTGACATGTGCATGTGCATCTTTGAAGAGCATAGGCCAATAGTAACCAGCTCTGAGTATTTTGTGGGCCATAGTATCTCCTGAATAATGTCCCCCAATAGGACCATCACGCAATTCTGAAATTACTTTCTTCGCATATTCCTTTTCTAAGCATCTGAGAAGAAGCCCGTCATGATTCTTTCAGAATAATAGTCCTTCAACAAGTTGATAGGAGGCTGATTTAAGATGCAGTTCTCTTCTTTGCTTGGAACTCCAATGTTCCGGCAACAGCCCTGCCTGCAAGTAATGCACAAGGTCCCTATACCAAGAATCAGGAGCTGTAAACAAAGGACATACCTCCATTACATGTAATTCGGCTTCATCTTCCCAGGCGTGTTCTTCATTTTTTCCATTTTCAGTCATCTGTTTGCACAACCTTTGTCCTTTAACTATAGATGCTGGCTTGAATTTGAGGCCGTACTCTTGAAGAGTTGTTACCCAGTTTCCTCTTCTTTCTCCTAACTCTTTCTGTATAAGAAGAGACCTTACAGCTGGGTAGGGGACGATCACCTTGGTTCTATTTTTTAAAATATAAGGCCTGAATTGTTATACCGCTTTGAATACAGTGTAATCTTGTTTATCAATAGCTGGGTAATTCAATTCAGCCCCCTGTAGACAAGTACTCATAAAGGATATTGGGAATTCATCCCCCCGATCTTCCTTTTGGGTGAGCACAGCTACTAGTGAATCATCGGATGCGAAGGTATACAAGATAAAATCTTTGTCAAAATCTGGGCTTTTCAGGGATGGTGCGTGTGCAACCGCAGTTTTGATTTTGCTGAATGCACTCTTCTCAATTTCAGTCCACTTGAGTATTGCATTTTTCTTTACCATCTGTTGCAATGGCTTGACAATCTGAGCAAAGTCAGGCACAAATCTTCGCACGAAGTTTATTGTTCCCATAAAAGATTGCATCCCATTTTTATTATGGGGCAAGGGGATTTGTTCAATAGCCTTAATTATTTCTAGATCTATAGAGATTCCTTTCTTCGAAACTATGTGACCCAACAACTTGCCCTCCGTGACAGCGAACACACACTTCTTAGGATTGAGTGAGATGCCATATTTCCGACAGCGTTCAAAAATTTGCCTTAAGTGAAACGTGTGCTCTTCTCTTCTCTTCGAGAATATTGTAATATCGTCAAGGTACACTACAACGCTTCGGCCAATCAATCCGCGGAAAGCTATGTCCATAGCCCTCTGAAATGTTGCTCCAACATTTATAAGCCCAAAGGGTATTCTCCTATATGCAAAGGTTCCCCATTTAGTCCCGAATGTCGTCTTCAATCTGTCTTCTTCGGCTACTAATACTTGATTGTAGCTAGAGAAACCGTCTAATAATGAAAACAGTTCAGAACCTGAAACCATTTGTAGCAGTTGCTCCATGGGTGGAACATGATAGTTATCTTTGTCTGATGCATGGTTTAAGTTCTTGAAATCCACGCAGAGTCTGATTTCTTCATACTTTTTCCTTACTGGTACTAGGTTTGATACCTACTCAGAGTGTCTGCCTTTGAAAATGATTCTAGCATCCAATAATTTCTTCACTTCACTCTGAATCAGCGGTTCCAACTTTGGATGCATTTTTGTTAATGGTTGCTGATATGGCTTGATGCCTGCTTTAATGGGGATAACATGTTTGATGATGCTAGTGTCGTATGTTTTCAAATCTTCGTACGTCCATGCAAAAACATCTTTATATTGTTTGAACAAACTAACGAACTTGTCTCTTTCTGCTGGTGAACAATATTTTCTGAAATTCACAAATTTAGGATTCATTTCAGTTCCTAAATTAATCATCTCAAACTGCAGAGATGAGCTGTGGGTCTTCACGTTGGATGGTCTTCTGAACTTTTCATTTAAATCGAACATTTTTTCTAATGTTCTGACTCCTTTAGGAATGAAATTATCGTACTTCATCTTAGCCTGATGCTCTTCATCGTCTATGATCGCTCCTTTAAACAACTCGTCATTTGTTAAACATTCTATGATCTGCTGGTCATCATTGAACACTCGTAGGTTCGTAATCATATCAGGTACAGAGGGCCTGAAAATTAATTCAACAGAGCATCGATTATTAGTGGGTACCAATGTAGCGGCTGATGTGGCCAACAGGTCAGCTGCTGCGTTTTTAAGCCTTAGAATTGAAATAATATTGAATGCATTAAAACATTTAAGCAAATCCCATACCTCATTCTGGTAAGCCTTTAAGTGAGGAGAAACACAATGTATTTGATTCCGGATTTGTGTCACAATAATTTCAGAATCTCCAAAAACTTTTAGATTACTTACCTTTAACTCAATCGCTTTCCTCAAGCCTTGCACCAACGCTTCGTACTCAGCTGTATTATTAGTACACTCAAACTCTAATATACATGAAAGAAAATGTTTATTCTTCTGGGGATCGATCAGGACATAGCCAGCCCCTGACCCCTCTAGTGTCTTAGAGCCATCAAAAAACAAAGTCCAAAAATCACTAACTACTAAATGTGAATCTATTCCTACTGCTAAGTCTACTATTTTACAGTCAATCTCATCAGCCTGTGAGAATCGAAGGAGATCAGGCTGGGTGTCAGATGTGTTGCTTCCTTGTTCCGCTTGGTAATTCCCTGGTTCCACCTCAATAAAATAGTTTCCCAATACAGAATCCACTAGTACATTCTTCTCCTCTAGTTGAGTAACATTGTACTTCATGTGAGGCTCTCTTATAATCTTAATCTGGTTCAGACTCCCTTTGTATGGCAACTAAATATGGGACCAATCTGAGGTGAAATATCCATTTAATTTGGCCGACCAATCTTTGCTCAGGACAAGACCATAAGCGTCTGGTATATCAGCCACCATGATGTTAATAAGTTGGCATACTTTGTCATTAGATTCCATACGGACTAGGACATCTTCCATCTCACCAATTACCTTTACATCCATTCTGTCCAATTGAACAACCCTCCACATGGATGTCTTAGGCTTCCCATTGATATTTTTACAGACTGATATGGGCATAACATTTCAAAACTCTTATATGATCATTCAGAGTCATATCATGCAGAGCCGCACAAGGGTATCAGTAATGAAGATACAGAGAAGCAGTTTTGTGAAAAGATAGATGTGATGCAGTTATTAGAATATCAATATCAGCTATCATCTTCACATATAGAGTTTTCTCATGACTTGGAGCTGCTTGGGGCTTATACAGTGAATTATCATCCGGTAAGCCTTGATGATCGGTATGATGTTGTAGTCAATCTGCCTCATCATTCCAATTTGTACATCAACCCTATCCAGTCTTGGATAGAAGCATCCTGCACAAACACTTACCAGTTTGGGAGGAAGTTTGACTACAGTATTCATGCCTATGATTTCCCATCCATCCCGCCCCTTATGGATCATCACGCAGGTTTGCATTTTCTGAATAAAGTATCCTTACTTTGGCTGGTAACCAAAGACAAGGGAATTTTTTTTTATGTCAATAAAATGCTTAGGTGGTTACATTGGATTTCTGATTACACTTAACCCTTTTTATATCATGCTTAGAGTAGGAAAATAAGCTCTTTGAAAGAGAGCATTTACTTTCTGCATTTCTATTTTTAGCTATAATAAAACTTTGCTTCTTTTAGTTAGTTACATCTATTTTGTTTAAATAAATCAGCTTAATGGTTCATTTGGTTTTTCATAAAACTTGTGCTACTGAGGTTTTTCTTGTCAAGTTGATATGATTTTGCAGGGTATATAAACCAGAGATTCTAGCGTTCTTGTATCCTCTCCTTGCCTTAAAGACCAGATCGAGCACACATCCCACAGTTGGAGCCAGAATGTTACCACCTAAGTTGTACTTAGTGGTTTTTATCAAGTGA
>LPNX011124830.1:30075-47255 GCA_001517045.1 Pseudotsuga menziesii
TTCTCAGCCAATTTGACTGAAATCAGTCAGATCTGAAGCAGATTGACTGGATCTGACAAATCCTTGACTGAAGGAGGTGATCAAATCAGATCCAGAGTTGATCTTGAGCATCCTTTATGAGGAATTTCGCCCGCCCTCTCTCCTCAACACGGTTTTGGCTCAACTAGATGATTTTTGGTGGATTCTTCAGTCAACAGGTTGAGGTGTCAGTCAGATCAGCCCCCCGATTGACAGTTGCACTCAGTGAGACTCAGATATGGTCAGCTAGACACAGATCAGGCATTGATGGAATCTCCATCAGTTGATTTCACTTGATTCCATGAGTAATTGCGCCCCCCTGGGCTAGATGGCCTGTAAATTGTATATATCCAGGCACAGCCTCCTCTTCCAAGCTAGTTAGAACTGGGATTGAGGTGCTGATGCTCTTGTACTGTATTGTTTTTTCATTCTGGAATAAAGAATCTTTGGAGGCAAGATCTATGGTGTAATGCTCTTCATGTGTGGATGTTGATTGTCAAATGCTTATGAGGTATAATCTGCTTTTGTTTATCATTGCTCTGCTGGTTAATTGTTGGCTTTGAAGGAGAGAGCTCCCTCCTGTTAGGGTAAGAGTTTATTCTAGTTTGATTTATTCTCTTACTGTTGCTTGTTCCATATCTATTGGATTTGTATGTATTTTAAGTTTAATTGCATGCTTTCCAATCATCTCTTTCGGCAGCACCTATGTTTTAACCATCTATTTGTGCAAGGGTTTTCAAGTTGCAGGTGATCTCGCTGGTAGAAGAGGTTGAGCTGGTTTGAATATTCCTCATCTTCAGTATCTTATGAATGACATAGTCCCTCGGTGTTCCACCAAAGAAGAATCCAAAGCCCAACATTCCCAGGCTTCAAACACTCTTTCTCTCTCTTCCTACTTTAAAAAACTATTAAACTTTCCTCAAACTGGTTACTTTAAAGGATTCTTATTAATATGATCTATCTCATCAGGAATAAAACACATATATCTGATCAGTAAGATCCCTCCTTTATTCTATATCTTAGTTCTGTTTTTCTCATAAAGTTCAAATTCAAGAGATCTAGCTAAATTGCCTTAGTTTCGCAAGTAGTTTATTGAAAAATTCATAGCTTTCTGTTAAGGTAGTTTATTTTGCTGTTCGATAATTTCAATATTCTGAAATATCACTACTTTTAATCGGCTGCACAAACACCAATCCAAGATCCCAAGGAAAGCTTGCTTTCCTTGGTTCCCTGTTCGTCGTTTTAGCTAGTTTAATTTCATTATTTTTTGAGATAAAGTAGGCTGACCCAAAGGTACTCTTAAAGTGATTTTGGGAATTTTTTATTCTAACTCACTTGCTTTCATTTATCAGATATGATAGAGAAGAAATAAATATGCTGTCCAAAGTGGCTTTTGGAGCGCTCAAATCCCCCCATGGGTCTCTCTTTTGTCACATAATTTGTAAATTTTTTGTATAAACTGTAATATCTTGGTTTCAGCCTGTATAAGGACCAAGAAAGCTCTATTTTATCAGTTCTTTGATATTGTAACCTCTGTAATAAAATAATCCTTTGAATAGGCTCTTTCGAGCCCATTCCCCATCCCCCCTGGGGGGATTCGCGTCGGTGCCATTTTCATTGTTTTTCTGCTTATTTCCTTTTTACTAGAATTGATCTGATTTGCAGGGTAGTATATTTGATCTTGTTTATTAATTCCATATTCCATATCTTACTTTCAAAAGTAATCATAATACTTACCCCACGATTTCCCGAGTGACCCGAAAGGGGAAAGAGATTCGTGGTAGGATTAATCAGAAAACCAGATTTGTGTAGTTGTTTTATTTTTTCTATCATTTGTTTATCAGCAGCTTTAAAATTAACCGCTCCTCGATTCCCTGATTGAGATCCACTTGGATCGAAAGAGGTTCTTGGAGGCTTTTCTTTTAAACAAGAACACATCTCTTAAAAACTTATTAAAATTTACAAGACTCCAGTGTGTATGCTCTGCACTTGGCTGCGGTTCGTCCGATCAGTCAAAGCTGTATCAAAAGCACTTGGGTGACTAGCATAATTAGGACTCACCCTCCCCAATTAACAAACCATCAGGTGAAAATCCAACACCTCGATCAAACCTTTACGGTGGCAAAATACCCAAAGGAAGCGGGAACCTACTGAAAAGTGACCTCGGGGCGCCGATCTATGTCACACCTTAATGGGTGCGTTACGAACATAGCCCCAAAGACTCCATTTCAGCCCACATATTCCTTGCGGGTAGCCGTATAGGTTTTGTTTTGGACATACTCCAAGTACTCTCAGGTATATCTGGAGTCCCCCTTTTAGCCTAATTTAATCAATTCATACTTCAATTTTAACTTAAAACATACCAAGATGCAATCACAAAAAATTTACTCCAAGCACATGCAAGCACACTGATCTCTTTGATTTGACTCCATTATTAAGGCACTGGTCATTTTTGCTTCATATATATATTGTTTATCAGCTTTGTGCTTTCGTGTGTAATTTTCATATCTTGTCATCTTCCATTGTTTATAGTTAAAATATTCAAACTCCTAAACTTACTGATTCAGTTAAACATCACCACACTAAGTAATCATCCTTAGTAACTTAATAGGGTCTACCCCCCTTGGTTCTGTTAGGAGTTGAGCCTAAATGGAGGAGTCAAGAACAAGGTGACAGCCTTGACTCGAGACTTTCCCCCAAGGACACACCGAGTGGCTTGAAGATTTCTGCCACGTGATCTAGGTGTGTGAAAAGGCAGAAACACGTACAATCCTTCCTATGAAGTTGCTTGAAACTCATGAGGGATGAGAAAGCTATCAAATATCTTTAGCGCATCATAGATCAGTATCCGCCATCTTCTTCCATGAGCAGTACGCAGCGTGCTGTTCATAACATTATGGGCCATAAAAGAACAGGAAGAGAGATGCGACTCACAGTACAAGTTGGAGAATTTGAAATGGATGAGGTGATCCTAGATCTAGGATCAAAGGTAAATGTTCTGACTAAGCAGACATGGGAACAAATGGGTAGCCCTAAGTTAGTCAGAATGCCTATCCATTTGAGATTAGCTAATCAACAAAGGGTATTGCCATTGGGTCGACTACCACAGGTGCCAGTTGACATTGATGGAGTTCGTAGCTTTGCAGACTTTGAAGTTATAGAAATAATTGGCGATAGTAGACCATATCCAGCATTACTAGGCATTGATTGGGTGATCGGTAACATGGCTGTTATCGACCTAAAGAGAAGACAAATGACCTTTGAGGATGTGCAGATCCGGGTCATCGCACCGTTGGATCCTCTTCAGGGTTCTAGATACATTGAACCTATCTGAGCAGAGGATGAGACACGTAACATGGAGAGTCTCTATCAGATGACTGCGAACGCGAGTGACTACATCAATCCAACCGCAGAAGGGAACATTAGTTGGCGATGCGACAGATCATGCGCATTGGATTCGGATGTTGGTCTAGAGAACTGGCAGAACTGACTTTACGAAGTCTCAGCTCGCAGATGTACATATCTGACTAAGTCACTACGATGGATCGGAGCAGAGCTTAAGGATATTTCATCGTTTGATGGATTAGCGGATGTCAATGATTTTTTATACCAGTTTGAACAACAAATTCCTCATGAGCAGAGGATTGCAACTATGGACGTTGCAGTACGAGCCACACTTGCAAGATGGTGGTATGCACATAAAGAGAATATCGCATTATGGGATGATATTAAGAGATTGATGGCGATCAGATTCTCTACTGACAAGGGGTATGTCCAGCAGAAATACACAGGAGAAAGTGACCCCAGGTCGCATATTCAGATTTGTGAATAGAATTGGTCGAACATTCTCGAGGATGAATGGGTTCACCGATTCATTCACACTTTAGACACAGTTCCAAATAATTGGTACACTGAGACATAGTTGTGTAGAGGAACAACTACATGGCCACTTATGATAGATAGCTTTGAACTCACTTTTGCTTTTGAATCTGAGTACCCAAGCATTAATCAGGCTTTAGACATTATAAAGATTAAGATCTTTGAGGACTGTACCCTATCAGTGTCAGCTCAACCTGAGTGGGCCATCCAGTTAGAAGAGGCGCTAGAGTGCTATAAATTTGCATCAGAACCAGAGGATGAGGATGAAGACCCTCGCAACATCAACATTCTAGAGTCAAAAGGGACTTGTGATGTTGATGGACCGAAGCTAGAGACTCTAGCTATCACGGAGCCTATCAAGATTAAGAAGATCAACATTGGCACAGACACAGAACCAAAGTTTGCATCCATTGGAGACTATTGGGACGATGAAATAGTAGGACAGATTGTAGACTTGGTAAATGACTATCAGGACCTATTCCCCACCAAGTTCACAGAGATGAAGGGAATAGTTGGAGACCTGGGAGTAATGAGGATACCATTGAAAGAGGATGCCAGATCTTTCAAGCAACGTCCATACAGATTAAATCCACGCTATAAAGAAAAAGTTAAGGATGAGATCGACAAGATGCTAGTAGCAGGCATCATTAAGCCCGTAGAAGAGAGTGAATGGGTTAGTCCCATGGTCGTGCAAGAAAAGAAAACCAAAGGAGACATCAGGATCTGTGTCGACTTGTGTAAACTCAACGATGCATCACTTCAGATCCATTTTCGATACCTTTCATTGATGAAGTGTTAGACAATGTGGGAGGACAGGAGGTCTACTCCTTCACTGATGGATTTTCAGGCTATCACCAGATCAGAATTCATCCAAAATATCGATCTAAGACCACTTTTGTGACAAAATGGGGGTCATTCCAGTATACAGTAATGCCCTTTGGTCTTAAAAATGCACCAGCTATCTTTTCTAGAGTAGTAGTTGCTGTATTTAAAGAATACATCCATAAATTTCTAGAGGTTTATTTTGATGATTGGACTGTATTTGGATTAATCGACAAGCACATAGGAGATTTAAGACTGATGTTAGAGAAATGTAGGCAGTACCAGATTTCTCTGAACTTGAAAAAATGTATATTCTGTGCACCATTTGGTATTTTTTTGGGTCATATTGTCTATAGACAAGGCTTGATGGTAGATCCCGCAAAGATTGCCATCATTGTAAACCTTCCAGCACCCAACTCAATCAAGCAGCTGAGGACAGTACTTGGTCATACCGGGTACTATAGAAAATTTATCAAAGGTTATGCAAAGATCACAGCACCTATGGAAAAGCTGTTAAAGAAAGATGTAAAATTCCTATGGAATGAGGAATGCCAGAAAAGTCTAGACACCCTTAAAGAGAAGATGGTTACAACACCCATCTTAGTATTCCCAGACTGGACCAAGCCATTTCATGTACATGTGGATGCATCTAGCATCGCACTGGGGATCATCTTAACACAACCAGGAGAAGGAGGTATCGATCACTTTATCGCATACTCAAGCAGAAAACTATCCACTGTAGAAAAGAACTACACCACTACAGAAAGAGAAGGATTAGCCATGGTGTATGCTCTATAGAAATTCAGGCACTACCTGCTAGGTGCCTCATTCAAGATGTTCACTAACCATTCCGCTTTGAAGTACTTGGTAAATAATCTAGTGTTAGGGGGACGAATCTACAGATGGTTACTCCTAATTCAGGAATATGATTTTGAAATCATTGTGAAACCAGGAAAATTAAATGCCGGACTAGATCATCTGTCAAGGATAGACTCAAAAGAAGAGGCAAGTAACCTAGAGGACAACTTGCCCGATGTGCAATTGTTTTCTATTCAGATCGCAGACGAGTACTATGCTGATATCATTCACTTTCTCACTACAGGATGGGCACCTATTGAGTTTGCTAAGAATCAAAAGAAGCAGTTGGTTGTCAAAGCAGCAGACTTCACCTTGATCACAAGACAACTATACAAGTTAGGTCCAGATGAAGTCCTGCGCAGATGCGTCATGCCACACGAGAAAGATGCCATTATCAGAGAAGCACATTTCGGTACCGTAGGAGGTCATTTCATAGGAAATCCGACTGCACAGAAAATGCTAACCACAGGATTATGGTGGCCTACTTTGCATAAGGATACTAAGGAATTTTGTAGATGCTGCGATATCTTCCAGAGGGTAGGAAAACCTTCACGGAGAGATGAAATGCCGCTGTGACCACAGATTACACTGCGCGCATTTGACAAGTGGGCTATAGAATTTGTGGGTCCTATCAACCCACTAGGAAAACAAACTGGTGCGAGATACATCACCACAAGAACAGAATACCTCACCAGATGGGTAGAGGCTAAAGCAGTAAGAAATTGTGATGCTGCTACAGCTGCACATTTCCTCTTTGAGAACATCATCAGTAGATTTGGATGCCCAACAATTTTGATGAGCGATCAAGGTACCCATTTCTTGAACCACACTATTGAGGCCTTGACAGAGGAATTGCAGATACAGCACCATAAGAGCACTCCCTACCACCCGCAAGCTAATGGTTCGGTGGAGGCCTTTAACAATATTCTAGAAAACACTCTTACTAAGATATACAACAGCCAAAGGAATGATGGGGACCTCAGAGTTAACTTTGTGTTATGGGCGTATAGGACGACATGCAAGAAAATTATAGGACATACACCTTTCATCTTGGTGTATGGACAAGAGGCTGTTATGCCTATGGAGTATATTCTTCCCAGTCTAAGAATTGCTCACATCAATGAGATGACAGACATAGACACGACAAATGAAAGGCTAGCGCAGCTGCTTTCCTTAGAGGAAGACAGGTTCATCGTAGGATTCTGTCAGAAAGTGCAGAAGGCATGAGAGAAAGCTTGGCATGAAAGGCATGTCAAGAACAAGATTTTTCAGATAGGAGACATAATCCTCCTCTACGACAGTAAGTTTGTGAAGTTTCCAGGAAAATTCAAGACCCATTGGTTGGGGCCATACCAGATTCAACAAGTTACAGAAACTATGGAGAAAGAAGTCACAGGACTTCGGCAGAAACTTACAAAGACTTCGCAGGAAGCCAAGGAGAAGCTACAGCAGGAGAAGCCCACTGTTAGTGGCTCAAGGAAGAGCCACAAGTAAGTGTTAGGGGACTATTGGAGTAGGATCCCGCAGCTAACAGAGAAGCTGCCATTTTGGCAGATAGACAGTTTTGCAGAGATATAAGAGATAAGATAAAGCTACGACGCCGTAGCATGTTTCTAGCTGCAGATCAAAGCTAGAAACTATGATTACCGAGATAGAGAAGTCAAAGAAGATGATAGTACCTCAGCGACTGAGAGGAAAGAGCTCACCCACTGCATTCAAGGCAATCGCCGAGAAGAGAGAGCTCACCTACTGCATTCAAGGCAGCGGTGGAAGACAGGAGGGATGAGCTACCCTCATAAAGGAAAAAGGGGCAACGAGGCCAAGGAATTGAAGATGAAGGATAGAAAGGGAAGCGGTGCCTAGTACCCATGGTCAGCACTAGGAAGCATGGAATACTGCAGAGAGAAGTGGTGTGACGAAAAGCGACTACTCCAAGTAAACATACGCCGACTGTCACTAGTTAGGATTTTTGGGTTACTGTTGGGACAAGCCTACAGTGTTGTAATGGCGAGACCTTCAGGACACCTATAAAGGGATGTATTTTGTATTGTAAAAGGTTAGACAGTAGACAGTTAATCAGTTAGCCATTGGGTCTTTAGCTAGTCAGACAATTAGAGAGTCAGTTGATATGTTAGCTCATAGACGCTCATGCGTTGGTTCTGTATTCAGTGTGTAGTATCTTACTGTAACCAGCAGCTGGCTCGTAGAAGCATGTATGTAACAATTCGCAGGGATTGACAGAGAGAGAGAGAGAGAGAGAGAGAGAGAGAGAGAGAGAATATTGTAAGAAGGCAATATAGAGAAAGAGAAGGGCTCCCGGAAGTGAGTGCTGAGTTACCCAGAAGATCTCTAGCTGCACACAGGTTGCATCAGAACTGTGTACTCTCTCAAGATATAATAAACACAGTTTTGTGGACGTAGCTTCTACCCTGGAAGTGAACCACGTAAAATCAGTTTGTTATGTGATTATTTCATGTGATTGTGCTTTACTTAGTTGATATCTATTATCTGTTACATGAATGTGTATATCAGTTAGTAAATGTCTGTATGTCCTCATTCAGTTACAACATTATTGAAGGTTAAGGTGGATTTACACGTATCAAGTATCTGCATATGAGTTTATCAGTGCTTGTTTCACACAGTAATAAGTCATTCTGTTAGAGTGTTTCCAGTATACTTATTCGAACAGTTAAGTATAGTTGAGGAAGATTGTGTTGAACTGTGGAAGTTCATGTCAGAGTGTTTAATATCTTGTTGAAAGTTAGCCAAGTCATTCCACCCAGTGCGATAGCCTTTGGACCATGAGGGTCGTAGTGGGCCGTACTATAGTAGATATCGCGTTGACAGTAGGTGATATCGCATCGACAGAGGAGCTGCGGTGTGAGATAGCGCAGATCACGGGTTAAGAGGAAGAGAGAGTTGCGTATCGCTAGAGTCGCTGCGATGCGATAGGAGTCCTTCCCCTGTCAGAACCCGCGAGTAAGAGAGACTGCGCATCGCAGAGAGAGACCTCACTGGCTAAGAAGAGATGCGAGACCCCAGAATGCTACAGAACCTGGTCAAAGACACTTGAGTCTTTGGCCAACCCATTAGAATCACTTCTGGTGAGACTTCAGGCCGCTCCGCGGTTTGTCACCGAAAGGGCCAGTGAGCTAGGGGTGTTGTTGGTACATTACAGTAAACGTGGGTCTGCCCATATAGCCAATAGTTCCCATGTCTTCTTAGTCAGAACATTTACCTCTGATCCTAAATCTAGGATTACCTCATCCATTTCAAATTCTCTAACTTGTGCTGTGAGTCTCATTTCTCTTCCTGTTCTTGTATGGCCCATAATATTATGAACAGCACATTGCGTACTGCTCACAGAAGAAGAGTGCTGACACTGATCTATGATGTGAAGAAGCTCTCCGATAGCTTTCTCATTTCTTACGAGTTTCAAGAAACTCCGCAGGAAGGATTGTACACTTCCTGTCGACTCATCCTCTTCACACCTTCTAGATGTGGTAGCCTGTGGTATCTGCACAGGACTAACGCCACAAGGTGTTTGCTGTGGTACACCCCTACAAGGCAATGTATACGATCCTGATGGTGCAGGGTCAGTAAAGAAAGGTTTAGCTTGCTGAAATGTTTCTTTGTTCTTCTGCAGGTCGAGTGGTGTTGATTTATTAGTGGCTTTGTGCACCCACGTTGGACCTGTATTCTTTTTGGTATCTTGTGATGTCCTACTATTGGAAGCACCGCTACGAGTCACAATATTGACTCTTGGTTCTGGTTCTTTCTGCTCAGTAGCAATAAGCTGGATATTCTGGTTTACTCCTGGCTTAGGATCCCTAATCTTGGCTATCAAGATAGGACACTCTTCTATAGTATGATCATAGGACTTGCAATATTTACATGTTGAAGTAGTATTCTGGCAATCCCTAGCATAATGTCCTATGGCTCCATAGTTGTAACAAGTAATCGGTCCACGGCCATGGCCAAAGCCTCCTCCATGGCCAAAGCCTCCACCATGGCCTCACCCTCTGAATCCTCCACCACGGCCATCATGAGCCGATTCATGTTGTGGTCCTGCTGCTGGACCTGATGTCTCTGACTGGACTCTATAGAAGTCATGCTTTCTCTCTATCATGAGATCATAAGCCCTGCAATTATTTTCATCATGTCCTACTGACTTACAGAAGTTACAGTATAAGTTCTTAGGAGTCTGTGCATACTTCTGAAGTAAAGGGCATTCCTGTGGTCTATGTCCTTGTGTTCTATAGATTTCACACCATGGCCCTGGAGTCTGTACTAAGGGGTTAGGAGCCCCACTTGCTAGATATTCAACAAATACTGGACAATTATATTTGGTGTGGCCCTATCCTTTACACTTTATACACCATAATTCTTGTGCAACCTCTTTCCCTTTCTTAATCTCATGTAGCTGTAAGGTGAGATTGGATAACTGATTCTGCGGGTTTGTCATACCTGTACTAGTCTCAGCTAGAGGTGAAGCCTCTAGTTTCATTGCCATCTCCAACGCATCATCCTGCATATGGAGTTTCTATTGCATTAGTGGTAGTCTGATACAAGGGAGCAGTGCTGCGATGAACCATTCCTTATGCTGCTCCGGTGCAAACTCAAAGCTAACTTGGTCTATAAGGGATTTAAATTTCTGATCAAAATCCCATACTGACTCTGTAGGTAATTGTTTGATGTCTTTGAGTTCTATAATACATTGTGACTCAGACTTGGGTTTCTTAAATTCTTTGATCATTGCGGTCCTGACCTGTACAAGTGTTCTGATCTACACTGAGGTATACTTCATATACCATGTTAAAGCTCTGTCTCTAAGTGTAGTGACCAACTGGACAAGCTTAGTATTGTCATCTTGGATCTGCTTAATGGTCCATATGGCTTCACATAGGAACCAATGTTGTTCTGGGTCTTCTACCCCTATACCTCTGAAGGTAGGTAATTTCATGTCATCCCCCATTTTGTTTCTACGTGGTGGATTCTGATTTGCTCTATTACTACCACTTGGCGGTGTAAATGTCAGTGATGTAGAGGTAGTATGTACTGTATGTGAACTGCTAGATGGAGTTCCTGCGGGATTATTCTGAGTCCCGGTTGGTTTATATGGGGTGTAAGGGTGGTAAGGGATACCCCCTACTGTTCTTTCTGTATTACTTTGACTCTGTTCTCTAGTGCTCTCTTAACTGTCTTCAAAGAAGGAAGATATGAAATCTACTTTATATTTCTTACAACTATGTGTACATCCAATTTCTTCAAAATCACTCAGAAAACTCTTGTGACATTACACTTACTTAACTTATTCATCTGAGAATATATCCAGTACTCTTTTTTCATGTAATAACATATTAATGGACAAATTTAAAGAGTTCAAGTACTTACCGCGATATCCTTTGAAGAAGTACCTCTCGG
Source organism: Pseudotsuga menziesii (assembly GCA_001517045.1). Taxonomy (NCBI): domain Eukaryota; kingdom Viridiplantae; phylum Streptophyta; class Pinopsida; order Pinales; family Pinaceae; genus Pseudotsuga; species Pseudotsuga menziesii. The sequence goes on from LPNX011124830.1 coordinate 41,077, forward strand.
CTTCGCTGAAACTCTTTCTTTGATCAACTGCAAACTATGTGATGAAGCCTTCTAGCAAACTCGCAAGCCAGAAGTCTACTTCCCGTGAAATGGGATTATCTACGCTCTTCACGACGTGAATTAGATCTGGTGTCCAGACAATGTTCCTTTTCTTCTTGAATATGTGCTTATCATTCAACTTTGATAACCAATTGTACAACTCATTTGCATAGGTCGCAAAAAATATCTCATGCAGGTCTGTGAAGATATGTTTTTGTAACTAGTCCTCTGTACTTAGGCTAGGACTCTTATTTTTTGTTGCAGAAAATTATGTTTCCTTAGACTCAACCCACTTGTTAAGTTCTTCTTTAGTAGGATGCCAACAGAACATCAGCTCTTCAATTTGTTCAAAACCGGAATGAAACCATTTGTTGATCTGAGCTAAGAAAGTCCTACGGCAACGGAACCATTTGTTAGAATGACTTGGGAAGACTAGGGTTTACTGTAGTGTACCTAGTTCACCGGCCCTTTTGGAAATAGATCGCAGAATGGCCTGAAATCTCACCCAAATTGATCTTGGATGGGGTGGCTGAAGAATCAGGTTTCCTCAACCAGGTTCTATAGCATCCTAGTGCCTCGTGACTTTTCTTAGCCAGCGGGATCTCTCTGTAAGGGATATATCTCTCTTCCTATCTGGATTTGGTATGGAGATGAATCTTATCGCATCTTAGCCTCTAGGACGATGCACAAACTTTCCCTTCTCCTCAACTCTTCAGCTGCGATATCTCACACTGCAACTCCTCCGACAGTGCGATATCCTCTTTCTATACTGCGATATTTTCTACAGTAAAACTCAATGTGACTCTTAAGGTCCAAAGGCTTTCTCTTTGTGTAAAATAGCTCAGTTAACCTTCAACAGGGTGTTAAACAACCTCACTTAAGCTTCTACAGCTCAACACACTTGACATCAACTATACTCAACTTACTGGACTAAATATGCAGAAGTCGCTCAATACTGTAGCTGTTAACTAGTATGAATCAAGCACCGGTAAACTCATACACAGAATACTCCATACATTCAACTCAAGATTAACCTTCCAGGTTACTATAAACTAAAGGATAGCATACATACATTCATTGAATGATAAGCAAAGTTCATGTAACAGATAGTAAGTAAGTTAGAGCACAATCACATGAAACAGTCGCACAACACAGGTTTTTATGTGGTTCACTTCCAAGGAGGAAGCTACGTCCATAGGAACTAGTTTTTATATTATATCTGGAGAGAGTAAAAAAACTTCTGTTGCAACCTATTATGCAGCTTGAGATCTTCTGGGAAACTCCACACACATAGCAGGGAGCCCTTCTCTCTTAGATCTCTTCTCTTCTTATATTGCCTTCTTCTTACAATATACTCTTCCTCTCTCTCTCTCTCTCTCAATCCTTGTGGATTGTTACATTCATGCTCAAGGAACCGGCTACTGGTTACAGTAATATAACTACAGATTGAATAACAGAACCAGAGCTCGACTCTTTCTCAGAGACACCTAGCTAGCTTAACTGTCTAACTATCTGAATGTCTGTCTAGCTAAATCAGTGTCTAACCTTTTACAATACAAAATACATGCTTAAATAGGTGGCCAGAAGGTCTCACCATGATACAACACTATGGGCCTATCCCAACAATAACCCAAAAACCCTAACTGTGATAGTCGGCCTATCTGTACTTTGAACTACCACTTTCCATCACACCACATCTTTCTGCAGTCTTCCACGATTTCAGCGCTGAATGCGGGTATGGGCACCACTTCCTTGGTCGCTCCCCTTCTATCCTTTGTCTTCAATACCTCGTCCCATTGCTAATTTTCCATTTATGACAGTAGCTGAGCCCTCATGTCGTTGCCACTGCCTTAAGTGCAGTGGTTGAGCTCTCTCTTCTCAGCCTCTACCTTAAGTGCAGTGGTTGAGCTCTCTCTTCTCAGCCTCTACCTTAAGTGCAGTGGTTGAGCTCTCTCTTCTCGGCTACTTCAGGTACTGTTTCTTTTGACTTTCTTTTTCTGATATAGCAGCTTTTCCTGTAGCCGCGGGGCCCTGCTCCAACACTTGTTGAATCTGATATGGCCCCAACCAATGTGTCTTGAACTTCCCTAGAAATTTAACAAACTTGCTGTCATAAAGCAGCACTAAGTCTCCTGTCTGAAAAATCTTGCTCTTGATGTGCCTGTCATGCCAAGATTTTTCTCATGCCTTCTGCACTTTTTGATGAAATCCTGCGATGAATCTATCTTCTTCTAAGGCAAGTAGCTGCGCTAATCTTTCATTCATCATATCTGTATCAGCCATCTTGGTAATTTGAGCAATTCTTAAACTGGGAATAATATATTCCATAGGCATAACAGCCTCTTGTCCATACACCAAGCTGAAAGGTGTGTGTCCTGTATGTTTCTTGCATGTATTCCTATAAGCCCATAATACAGCATTAACCCTGAGGTCCCAATCATCTCTTTGGTTGTTACAGATCTTAGTAAGAGCATTTTCTAGAATCTGGTTAAAATCCTCCACCATACCATTAGCTTGTGGGTGGTAGGGAGTGCTCTTATGATGTTGTATCTGAAATTCCTCCGTCAAGGCCTCGATAGTGTGATTCAGAAAGTGTGTGCCTTGATCACTCATCAAAATTGATGGACATCCAAATCTGCTTATGATGTTTTCAAAAATGAACTGTGCAGCTATAACAGCATCACAATTCCTTACTGCTTTGGCCTCTGCCCACCTAGTGAGGTATTCTGTTCCTATGATGATGTATCTTGCACCAGTTCGTTTCCCTGGTGGGTTGATAGGACCCATGAAATCTATAGCCCACTTGTCAAATGCCCGCAGCATAATCTGTGGTCACAGCGGCATTTCATCTCTCCTTGAAGGTTTTCCTACCCTCTGGCAGATATCGCAGCATCTACAAAACTCCTTAGTGCCTTTATGCAAAGTAGGCCACCATAATCCTGCAGCTAGAATTTTCTGAGTAGTCGGCTTTCCTGCAAAATGACCTCTTACAGTTCCTGAATGTGCTTCTCTGATAATGGTCTCTTTCTCGTGCGGCATAACGCATCTGTGCAAGACTTCATCTAGACCTAACTTCTATAAATTCCCTATGATCAAAGTGAAATCTGCTGCTTTAATAACTAAATGTTTCATTTGTTGCTTAGTAAACTCAACTGGTGCCCACCCTGTAGTGAGAAAGTGAATAATATCTGCATAATACTCATCTGCGATCTGGATAGAAAACAATTGTGCATCTGGCAAATTATCCTCTAAATTACTTGGTTCTTCTCCTGATTCTATCCATGACAGATGGTCAGGTCTTGCATTTAATCTCCCTGGTTTTACAATAATTTCAAAATCATACTCCTGAAATAGGAGTAACCATCTACAGATCCTTCCCCCTAACACTGGCTTATTGAACAAATAATTTAAAGCGGAATGGTCAGTGAACATATTGAATGGGGCACCCAACATGTAGTTCCTGAACTTCTATAGAGCATACACCATAGCTAATCCTTCTCTTTCTGTACTGGTATAGTTCTTTTCTGCAATAGATAACTTTTTGCTTGAGTACACGATAGGGTGATCGATACCCCCTTCTCCTGGCTGTGTTAAGACAATCCCCAGTGTGATGCCAGATGCATCCACATGTACATGAAATGGCTTGTTCCAATATGGAAATACTAAGATGGGTGCTGTAACCATGTTCTCTTTAAGAGTGTCTAAACTTTGCTGGCATTCCTCATTCCATAGGAATTTCACTTCTTTCTTTAACAACTTTTTCATAGGTGCTGTGATCTTTCATAGCCTTTGATGAATTTTCTATAATACCCTGTATGACCAAGCACTGTTCTCAATTGCTTGACTGAGTTGGGTGCTGGAATATTTACAATGATGGCAATCTTTGCAGGATCTACCATCTAGCCTTGTCTGCAAACAATATGACCCAACAAAATACCAAATGGTGCACAGAATATACATTTCTTCAAGTTAAGAGAAATATGATATTGCCTACATTTCTCTAACATGAGCCTTAAATATCCTATATGATTTTTGATTAATCCAAATACAGTCCAATCATCAAAATAGACTTCTAAGAATACATGGATGTATTCCTTAAAGACAGCAACTACAACTCTAGAAAAAATAGTTGGTGCATTTTTAAGACCAAAGGGCATTACCATATACTAGAATGAGCTACATTTTGTTGCAAAGGTGGTCTTATGTTGATCCTCTGGATGGATTCTTATCCTCCCACATTGTCTAAAACTTCATCAGTAAAAGGTGTCAGAAATGGGTCATGAAGTGATGCGTCGTTGAGTTTGCGTAAATCGACAAAAATCCTAATTTCTCCTTTAGTTTTCTTTTCCTGCACAACCATGGGACTAACCCATTCGCTCTATTCTACTGGCTCAATGATGCCTACTGCTAGCATCTTATCAATCTCATCCTTATATTTTTCTTTATAACGAGGATTTAATCTGTATGGACACTACTTAACTGGCCTAGCATCCGCTTTCAAAGGTATACTCATGACTCCCAAGTATCCTACTATTCCATTCATCTCTATAAACTTAGTGGGAAATAAGTCCTGATAGTCATGCAACAAATCTGTGATGTGTCCTACCGTTTCATCATCCCAATAGTCTCCAATAGAGGCAAACTTTGGTTCTGTTTCTGTGCCAATATTGATATTTTTATGCTTAATAGGCTCTGTGACAGCTGGAATCTCTAGCTTTGGTCCATCAACTTCACGAGTCCCTTCTGACTCTGGAATGTTGATACTGTGAGGATTCTCATCCTCGTCACCTGGCTCTTCTGCGAAGTTGTAACACTCTAGCTCATGTTCTAACTGGATGACCCAATCAGGCTAATCATACACTGGTAGGGTACAGTCATCAAATATCTTAGTGTTTATAATCTGTAGAGCCTGATCAATGCTTGGATACTCAAATTCAAAAGTGAAAGTGAGTACAAAGTTGTCTATCAGAACTGGCCATGTAATGGTTCCTCTGCGCAACTCTATCTCAATGTACCAGTTCCTTGGGACTGTGTCTAAAGTGTGAATGAATAGGTGAACCCATTCATCCTCAGGAATGTCTGACCAATTCTGTTCACAAATATTAATATGTGACCTGGGGTCACTTTCTCTTGTATATTTCTGCTGTAAACACTCATTGTCATTAGAGAATCTAATCATCATCAATCTCTTAAAATCATCCCATGATGCGATATTTTCTTTATGTGCATGCCACCATCTTGCAGGTGTGGCTCTTACTACAAGGTCAATAACTGCCATCCTCTTCTCATGAGGGATTTCCTGCTCAAACTACTGTAAAAAGTCATTGACATCTTCTAAGCCATCAAATGACGGAATATCCTTAATCTATGTTCCAATCCGTCGTAGTGACTTAGTCATAAATGCACATCTGCGAGCTGAAACTTCATAAAGTCTATTCTGCCAATTTTCTAAACCAACATCCGAATCCGATGCACACGAGCTATCACATCGCCAACTAATATTTCCTTCTGTGGTGGGATTGATATAATCACTCTCATTGGGCTTCCTCGATGGTGCGATATCACCTTTCTTTACTGTGATATCTTCTATAGTAAGTGTTATACACCAGAATGGCACCTCTCCGTCCGAGTGCCGACTTTCCTTATGTCGGCGTGCAAAAGGACACTTATGGATTGAGGTTTTCCCAGAATACTATAGCTTGGCATATTATGGAATACATTTCTGCCTTCATCTCTGCCTGTGACCACTTTCCCATTGTTTCATGAAAGTCATTGAAAGTCACTGAAAAAACACCTATATTGGAGGACCCATATCTTGATTTCTGTAACTCCGTTTGACCTCATTTCTACATCGTTGGAAAGGTATTTCAGTTATATAAAACTTTCTAGAAGACACCAAAGTCTGAAAATGCCCAGAAATACCGTAAAAATGCATTGTTTGTACATTCACGATTTTCCTTAAGGAAAACCCACGAATGTGCCTCTTAGCATTTAAAATATTAAAACATGAGTTAATTGGAGATTAGTTGATTCATTTACCTTAATTTCCTTAACTGCTGTAACTTCTCCAACCTTCAAAACTACCTTATTTCACCCATATAAATAGAGGTAGGGAGGTCCATGAGAGGGGACTTGGATTT
>LPNX011124830.1:47567-76628 GCA_001517045.1 Pseudotsuga menziesii
TCTCTCTTTCAACCCCAGTACGTTGATGGCCTCTTAAACCCCAGTATCCTATGGCTAGGGTTTAAGAGGCCATCAACGTACTGGGGTTGAAAGAGAGATGCACAATGTTCAGCAAGTATATAACAGCAAGTTTCAGAGATGAGAAAGATCCACACCTGATTAACTGAAGGCTGGTCCAAGCTTTCTCTTCAATCCTCTTCTTGCTCCTCTCGCTCCAAGAGACCTGCAAAACAATTTATACCTTCCTCAAACCATTATGACCACATATAAGACAATGATAATCAAATAAATATGAAATAATGATCTGAATAACATCATCATATGATCAGAAACAAAGATTCAATCACACATTGAACAATGATTTGGGAGGAAGAAGGACATCACATCTTTATTGATCTTGAAAACAAGTACAAATATACCTTCTCTTCAAGTTTGGCACCTCACGAAACCTTGATCTAGATCTGCTGCTTCTCTTCTCCAAAGAACTCAGCCTCCAAGATCTGCAACACAAGGGGAAGACCTCCAGGGCAAAGGTGTGGGCAAAGAGAGTCCCGATTCCTCCAGCATAACAATGCATAAAATCCAAGTCCCCTCTCATGGACCTCCCTACCTCTATTTATATGGGTGAAATAAGGTAGTTTTGAAGGTTGGAGAAGTTACAGCAGTTAAGGAAATTAAGTTAAATGAATCAACTAATCTCCAATTAACTCATGTTTTAATATTTTAAATGCTAAGAGGCACATTCGTGGGTTTTTCTTAAGGAAAATCGTGAATGTACAAAAAATTCATTTTTACGGTATGTCTGGGAATTTTCAGACTTTGGTGTCTTCTAGAAAGTTTTAGCTGACTGAAATACCTTTCCAATGGCATAGCAATGAGGTCAAAATGAGTTACAGAACTCAAGATATGGTTCCTCCAATATAGGTGTTTTTTCAGTGACTTTCAATGACTTTCATGAAACAATGGGAAAGTGGTCACAGGCAGAAATGAAGGCAGAAATGTATTCCATAATATTCCAAGCTATATTATTCTAGGAAAACCTCAATCCATAAGTGTCCTTTTGCGCGCTGACATAAGGAAAGTCGGCACTCGGACGGAGAGGTGCCATTCTGGTGTATAACAGATGCCCCCTAATGTGTGAGGTTAGAGGGGAAGACGATAGCCGAAATACATTATAAAGGAAAGAGCTGAGTATGGAGAGAGCAGAGAATCCAAGATCAAAAGGCTCGAGTGAAGATACCTGTAAGAGAGATAAATGTCAGAAAAACTGATCTCTGGTACATACAAGTCCATATACAAAACATCGCCATAAATATACAAGCGGATCCAACATATGTATAACTGATGAAACTATCATGGTCGCTCAATATGCAAAAAGGCGCCATATCAAATATAAAGGAGCCATGGCCACAAATGAAAAAGGTGGATCCATACTCAACAATCGATCATAGCCACAAAAATACAAGGTGGATCTATGTCTCAGCAAAATGTCATATAAAGTATAACAAGGTCTTGCGCAACTTGGGAAATAGCAAAAAGATGACAATGCTACTATCGTCCCAAGGTCTTCATTCCAAAACCGCCCAAAAAAGGTACGAATCCTAACCATGCGAATAAAGGAGCTGAAGTCGAACATGGAGGAAGCCGTTTGATTACCGGTCAATAATGAAAACCGTTAACAAACGCGAGGGAAACCACCATTAATGAAAATGGTCCCCAAGGTACCTAGTACATTCTAACAAGTGTGATTACAAGGACTTGAAGTCGAACACTTGAAGAATCCATCGAGTAGGAGACAATAAGGGTATCCCCACTACCCAATAGCGAGGGAAATTGCCATTGAGGAAAACAATTCCCAAGGTACTGTCATAAAACTCTAAATCTCGTCCCCAGAGCAAGATGTGTTGCAGTCGATAGGAAGAGATCCGTTGGAAGGAAGGCATTAAGGCATCCTTCATCATCCAACACGAGGTAACTCCAAGACTAATTGGATCTGGAATTGGTACTGAAATTTCACAAAAAGGACCACTGAAGACATGATGTAATGAAATGATGCCAGGGAATGGCCGACACAAAAAGGTCAAGGCAACTGCAGAATGGCCGACAAAGGTTTAATCCTTGAACAGTGAGCACGACACAAAAGTGACTTAGGCAGCTTTTGACACAAAATAAGACCAACGAAACAAATCTACAATGTAGGAGACATTGACAGATTCCCCATAGAATTGGAAAAAAGACCAACTGGAGGAGTAAGAAACTTTGAATCGGGATAAGGTCAAAATACTAGGACCCAGCTGTTGAGAGACTCAAAACTGGTGCTTTGTTCAAGGAAACAAGACTTGCTGCCATGATGTAAAAATACATGGAAATAAACCTTCCCCTTCCCTTCTTTCTTGTAAAGGTTTAACGAGTCCAAGAAAGCAAACTCGGGACCATCTTCATTTTTTGACAAGCTCGAAGAAAAGAAAGAAGAATGCTTGATAAGGCACTAATTCGTGGATTTTACGAGCCCGATCTAGTTCATGCTCGATGGTGTTTTCATAGTTTAGAGAGTTTGAAAACTCCAAAGAAGACTCCAGGGGGGTCCTTTTTCGTATAATTTAGTCTCCTAAGGCCGAAAAAGTATAAAACAAACCAGAGAAGAACTCTCTTAACTTCCGAAGAAGAAAAGGCGCACCTTTTTCGTAATTAGTCGGGAAGGTCCGAAAAAGGTTAAATTACCACCTACTCAACGCTCCTTCAAAAGCAGCATATACAGCCTGAGTTTTACGAGTGTGAAGGAAGGCAAGATCACTCAGAAAGATCCATTTGATTACGAGAAATGGAGCTTACAACAATAAACTCGATGCTTTGTTCTTTAGAGTTTAACGAGCATGACAAAGACATAAAGTACACTCGGAATCTTTTTCATGTTTTGGTCCAGAGCACGAAAAGGAGAAAACTAAGCTCATACCGGGGGTTCCTTTTCCGTAAATTTAGTCCCTCAGGTCCGGAAAAGAGATAAACCTATGCCTGAGAATACTCTTCTCAATTCATTAGAAAAGAGAGGGATCCTTTCTTGTATTATTCCACATGGTCCGAGAAGGAGATAACCTACCACCAATGTGGATTCCCGTTCACATATTCTTAACGAGCCTGAACGGACAAGTTTACTCGGCAGTCAAGTCTATTTTGAGGAGTCAGACTTGGGCCTAAAGAAACTCATAATCTTTCCTGTGAATTTTTAACGAGTCCGGAAAATTCAACTCGAGGCCTCCTTACTGTTTTTAATGAGCTCGAAGGAGAGCAGAAAGAATGCTCTAAATGCGAGGAGACGAGTGTCATAGGCAGGCGAAACTAGTTCCAAGCGCAAGGAACAGACCTATGCATAATGCAAGGAAAGTGAGCAAGATAAGGACACTCGGGGAAGGTCTCCTCGAGGTAAAGGGTGTCAAGTTGCAAAGGCAAAATGATACAAGGCTAAGCGGCAATGAGAACAGAGATGAGGGCTTATACAATGAGCTAAAAGCGTGGAAGCCGGCATCAGGCTCATGAGTGCGAGAAAGGCATATGCAAATGCAATTACAGCTTGAACAACAAGGTGAGGCCCATAAACAGTTGTGAATCCAACTAATAATCCTGTCTCCAAGAAACAACAACATCAGAAGAAACGATCCGATGCGGGTCACTTTGGCAGAAACACTTGTGACTTTGCTATCTTCTACAAATGGAAAAGTCAAGGCAGAATCAACCGAAGAAGATTCTATAGGGCCAAGGCTCGAGGGTTTATAATCAATAAGATCAACCTCAGAAGAGAAGCAAAAATCAACAAGGGAGGTAGAGTCTGCAGGAACAAACTCAATATCACAGGAGCTGAGAAATTCATAAGAAAAAATCAAACTCATCAGGATCACTGACTTGATTTTCAAATGAAGAATCAAAAGACTCAACAAAAACCAACATAAGAAAAAAGGAAGGCTTACTAGGCAAATCAGGGTTAGACTTAATCACAACTGAAAAACAAGGTCAGACTGTATCAAAGACTCTAGGAAGACTTCATCCGAAAGGAGGAAATCATCCGAGATAGGACACATATCTAAACTTTCAAATGGATGGATAGAGTGGAGAGAAGGCTCTACAATCTGTATAGGATGACTCACCCGATCAACTGCTGGGACCAAGTCCCGAGAAGGTAAGCATGAAAACAGAGGCTGCCTCTCAGTAGCAATTGAACACAAATGACAAGAAGCCACATAGTTCACCTGTGGCGGGGTAGTGTCTACAGAAACACTAGGAATCAATAAAGGAAAGACTTGGTCTCTAGTTGGGTCAGGAGACGGATCAAGAAAATCCAACTGATCAATAGTGACAATTTCTTCACCATGATTAAAGTACATCACATGGAAGAAAGTTGACACCACAGCTTGCATGGCATAGACATAATCACGTCCAAGGAGCATATTAAAGTCCAAGGGGTCTTCTATTACCATGAAGTCAACTAAGACGGTCTTCCCACCCAAAGTAACAGGTGTTTGAGCAAGAATTCCCAAGGCTACACAAGTTCTTCTATCAAACGCCAGTAACTGACTAGCAGTCGACACAAGGCTGGGAGATCCCATGCCTCGCCAAGCACGAGCGGACAAAATACTAACTGAGGCTCCTTCATCAACAATGCAACGAGCAATTGTATAGGGTTCAACTTTGACCTTTATCTGGAAAGGTGCAGTGGAAGGAAGGCGCGGCTCAACTAGGCTATCCCAATCAAAGGAAGCAGTCCGAGGGCTTGGTGGGGGTTGATCCGAAACAAGTTCAGTGCCCCCTTGTTCAGTAATATCTGAACTGGCAGAAAAGAAAATGTGACTAGTAGACACATCACTCTCCAAAGGAAGAGTGGGATTGATCGATACTGGAATCGATTCAACCGCTTGGTGAAAGTCACTCTCCGAAGGGAGAGTGGGATTGACCAAAGATGACATTGGTTCAATCACATGAGAAGCATTCTCCGAAAGAAGAGTGGGATCGACCAAATCTGATATTTGTTCGACCACTTGATCAACCAAAGGTTGAGTAGGAGGTTGAGAAACTATAGGGTGTTCATAAGAACGAAATCCATGAGTATTGGACCACACTCTTCGCACCTCTGGGATAGCAGGGCATAGATGAGTAAGGTGATCTCCCTTGCATAGCACACAAGGGAACTTAAGATGATGCTTCGAACGACCAGTTTTCTCAACGGAATCAGCATGACTAGCAGTGGCTGATGGTTTGCTCTTAGCATGGCCTGCAGAGGCTAAGAGTTTGCCCCCAGCATGAACAACAGAGGCTGGGCGACTGGGTCCAACCTCATTAAGAGAGGCTGGCTGTTGAGAGACTCCAGAATGTTCAAAAAATGGATGACCATGAATCCAAACTTTTCGCACCTCCTCAATAGAAGGGCATTTATAAGTAAGGTGGTCTCTCTCACAAAGCTTACAAGGAAACTTGAGCTTGTGTTTTGAACGGGTAGACTTGTCAACAGTGTCAACATGACTCGCAGTGGTTGACGGGTTGTCTTCAGCTTGAACCACAGAGGCTGAAAGACTGCCCCCAGCATGACTTGCAGAGGCCGAGAGACTAGGTCCAACATGACTAGCAGAGGTAGGACGGGCACCATCAACGTGAACAACAGAGGTTGAATGGTGAGGATCAACATGCTTTGCAGCAGTTGAGTGTGTGCTCCCAGCATGAACACCAGAGGCTAGGTGAACGGATCCAACTTGAACAACAGAGGTTGGAGGGGGGGGTTCAACTTGAACACCAGAGGTTGAACGACTGCACTCAACTTGAAAACTAGAGGCTAAGTGACTGGATCCAACTTGAACACCAGAGGTTGGATGGGAGGGTTCAACTTGAAAACCAGAGGTTGAACGGATGCACTCAGCTTGAACACCAGAGGCTAAGTGACTGGATCCAACTTGAACACCAGAGGTTGGATGGGAGGGTTCAACTTGAAAACCAGAGGTTGAACGGATGCACTCAGCTTGAACACCATAGGCTAAGTGACTGGATCCAACTTGAACACCAGAGGTTGGATGGGACGGTTCAACTTGAAAACTAGAGGTTGAACGGATGCACTCAGCTTGAACACCAGAGGCTAAGTGACTGGATCCAACTTGAAAACCAGAGGTTGGAAGGATCCCACCAGCGTGAACACCAGAGGCTGGATAGGAAGGTTCAACTTGAAAACCAGAGGTTGAACGGGTGCACTCAGCTTGAACACTAGAGGCTAAGTGACTGGATCCAACTTGAACAATAGAGGTTGGATGGGTGCCCCCAGCCTGAACAACCGAGGCTGGGTAGTGAGGTTCAACATGCTTTGCAGTAGTTGAACGAGTGCCCCCTTGCTTATGTGCTTTCTTCCTATTCCTCCTTCTTTTACTCCTTTTAGACTGCCGGTTACTAGTATCAGTACTTTCACCGCATGAGGTAGAAGGAGGAGGAGAACTAACTACAGGTGAAGGGGAGACAATGTTTTGATGCCCTTGATATAAAGTGCTTACTTGAGAAGCATCAGGAGCATTCAGGACAGTTGGAGTGGAAAACAACCACACCGGTAGCCCTATGGTGAATCCCGGAAGATTCAAGGTGGCCATCAAGGGAACACCAACATTCCCTATGAGAGGAATAGAGCAAGGAGTTCCCATCGAGGGGATCTCTTGGTTGGTGTTCGAAGGGGTTCTAGCCATAGATTCAAAACAAGAGACAAATTCTGAGGTTGATGATCAACCAAAATTACAAAGCAGACACCTAAAGGCCCACTAAGTACAGACAAACCACACAGGACTCACTAAAAAGATCCTAGAGTCTCAAGCAATCTAAACAGGATATAAAGATATACCTTCCAGAAGAAGGTTGATGAACAGTTACTTGGCGTCCTTGAGGGGTTCTCAGGCACAAGCGGAGGAATCACCCACCACCCCCCTGCACTTTCCACAAGGGTTACCTTCCAAGTCTGTCCGAGGTGAACCAGAAATAGCCTTCCGGTTTACCTGTGTATGAGCCCTAAAAGACAAGAGACTGAAGGCTACCTTGATAACACCTACTGTATGGGGGGGACAGTCGCAAGCCGAACTCGTACGCATGGGTAGGGTAGCTAAGCCCGAAATTCTGCCTAGATAGAATCCCCAGATGCGTAAAAGTCCTGAGTTACTCTTTGACAAGGATTCGGAGGGTTATCTCCTCTGTCCAAGCCTCCACGTGGCCTCGTGCTTAACTCCCGTTTGAGAGGAGCTTCCCAGATACAACGGTAGAACCAAGGATTTACCTAGTGATAGGCCAACTACGTCTGAATTTAACACTTGTGGGAGTTGAAACACCCTAACCCACAAGTCTAGCCTAAGCTAGTTGGTGTATGACCCTATAAAATAAAACTTACTAATAAATTTTAAAATTATATCGTTTATTTTATGGGCTGTTACTTACTCAGAAGGTAAATGGCATGAAACTAGTGTGATGTTTTGACTCAAAAAATGAAAACAAAATGACTAAGAAAAGAGAAATGAGATGCAAATAAGCAAATAGCTATTCTCTTTATATTTTCTAATAACTTGAAAGCCAAAAAAGATCAAATCTTTTTATATTTTTTAAATTTTTTTCCAAAAACAAAGCTATGCTATGCAATCTAGACTAACAGCCTAATCTACATGCATATAAAGCAAACATGTTTTTGTATTTTTCTTTTATAAAATGCAAAATAAAAATCAGCCTATAAACTAATGCAAACAAGTACTGTAAGCAAAGCAAATAGACAACTACTTTATACCCCGAAAACAAACCCTAGGTTTCCCTAAAGTTGAATATAAACCTCTTTTAAAAGGAAAGCTTACAAAAGTAAACAAGCCAACACTTTGGAATGAAAATACTGAGCATAAAGACTGACATAAACAAAGGTCAAGAAGTCCCAGGTATCAATCTAAACCTACAAAGAAAGGCTGCTCAGCACCTTGTTCAACAAGGTCAAACCAAAGAAAGAAGTAGGGGGAAAAGCAAGAAATAAAAGTTCTTTTTAATTTTCTTTTATAAGGGCAAAAGAAAAACTACCTACAAAGCAAAGCATGCAGATAAAAAGAACAAAGAAAAAGGAACTTTTCTATGCAACCACCCAACAAACTCTAGAAAGAACTAAAGTCAGCATAAACTTTACTTGGGAGGAAGGCTTGTATAAGAGACAAGTCAACAACTTTGGCAAGGTAAAGTAAACCAACAAAAGAAGGAGGAAAGCAATACCTACAAGCTTCTGAAATCAAACAAAGGCCACTAATAGAGGCTGATCAGAAACATAAGCCAAAAAAACAAACCAAGCAAAGGAGACAGGTGAAAGAGCAAAGAGAAAATCCTAATGCTATAAAGGGGCTTACCACATAGATAAAGAACAACAAAAAGAATGACACAAACTCCCTGGATTCATGCACCCACAGAAGACCTTAATAGACCTACCATGCACCAAGAAGTGCACTGTGCTTTGAGCAAACTTGGATCTAATAAAGCAGACAAGCGAGAATTCCTCCAAGCAAAAAGACTCAAAGGCTTTTGAAAAAGCAGGTAGGGTGACCACCAACAGTCTTCAGACAAGCTACACAACATTCATAAAGAGAAACCACTCACAAACAGGGATTACCTGAAGAAGGGAACAAGCAAAAACTGACTTAAAAAATCCTAACTTCCAGGTATATACGCGACTGTCTATAAGGGCAGGTTGCGAATGATGCGCGACTGTTCAGTAGAACAACCCGCGCATGCAAACTTGTATGCACGACTGTCCAGAAGGACAACCTACGCATAGGTGTAAAAATCACAAACAAAGGTAGAAAAACTGCCTTAAGAAGGCAGGGGAGGAGTGCAATCAGACTGAAAAATGTTCCTAAGTGGTAAGAAGGACCTGAAACAATGCAAAATCTGAAAGAAATCAAGAGAAAAACCCCAAACAGACAAGGCTATGTCCCCAGCGGAGTCACCAGTTCTGTTGTAAAGGAAAGTATCCTATGGCTAGGGTTTAAGAGGCCATCAACATACTGGGGTTGAAAGAGAGATGCACAATTTTCAGCAAGTATATAGCAGCAAGTTTCAGAGATGAGAAAGATCCACACTTGATTAACTGAAGGCTAGTCCAAGCTTTCTCTTCAATCCTCTTCTTGCTCCTCTCGCTCCAAGAGACCTGCAAAACAAGTTATACCTTCCTCAAACCATTATGACCACATATAAGACAATGATAATCAAATAAATATGAAATAATGATCTGAATAACATCATCATATGATCAGAAACAAAGATTCAATCACACATTGAACAATGATTGGGGAAGAAGAAGGACATCGCATATTTATTGATCTTGAAAACAAGTACAAATATACCTTCTCTTCAAGTTTGGCACCTCACAAAACCTTGATCTAGATCTTCTGCTTCTCTTCTCCAAAGAACTCAACCTCCAAGCTCTGCAACACAAGGGGAAGACCTCCAGGGCAAAGGTGTGGGCAAAGAGAGTCCCGATTCCTCCAGCATACCAATGCATAAAATCCAAGTCCCCTCTCATGGACCTCCCTACCTCTATTTATATGGGTGAAATAAGGTAGTTTTGAAGGTTGGAGAAGTTACAGCAGTTAAGGAAATTAAGTTAAATGAAGCAACTAATCTCCAATTAACTCATGTTTTAATATTTTAAATGCTAAGAGGCACATTCGTGGGTTTTCCTTAAGGAAAATCGCGAATGTACAAAAAACGCATTTTTACGGTATTTCTAGGAATTTTCAGACTTTTGTGTCTTCTAGAAAATTTTATCTAACTGAAATACCTTTCCAACAGCGCAAAAATGAGGTCAAACGGAGTTACAGAACTCAAGATATGGGTCCTCCAATATAGGTGTTTTTTCAATGACTTTCAATGACTTTCATGAAACAATGGGAAAGTGGTCACAGGCAGAGATGAAGGTAGAAATGTATTCCATAATATGCCAAGCTATATTATTCTAGGCAAACCTCAATCCATAATTGTCCTTTTGCGCGCCGACATAAGGAAAGTCGGCACTCGGACGGAGAGGTGCCATTCTGGTGTATAACAGTAAGACTCAATGTGACTCTCAAGGTCCAAAGGCTTTCTCTCTAGGTAAAATAAATCTGTTATCCTTAAACAAGGTGTTAAACAACCTTACTTAAACTTCCACAGTTCAACACACTTAACATCTACTATATTGAAATTGCTGAATAAGTATACTGAAATCACTTAACACTGTAACTATTACTGTGTGGATCAAGCACTGATAAACTCATATACAGAACACTTGATACATTCAACTTGCATTTAACCTTCTATATGTTGTAAAATGAGTGAGAACATACATACATTCACTAATTGATAGCAAAGCTCATGTAACAGATAACATATAGTAACTAAGTAAGCACAATCACATGAGACAATCACACAACACACGGATTTTACGTGGTTCACCCCCAGGAAGGAAGCTACGTCCACAGGAACTGGTTTATATATTATATCTTGAGAGAGTAAACATAGTTCCGCTGCAGCCTCTTATGTAGCTTGAGATCTTTTGGGAAACTCCACACTCACAGCTGGGAGCCCTTCTCTCTTAGATCTCTTCTCTTTCTATATTGCCTTCTTATAATATACTCTTCCTCTATCTCTCTCTCTGTCAATCCCTGCGGATTGTTACATACATGCTCCTAGATCCAGCTACTGGTTACAGTAAGATAACTACATACTATACAACAAAACCAAAGCTCAACTCTTTCTCAATGTCTTATAATACAAAATGACTATGAGCTAACAGACTAACTAACTCTCTGACTAGTTAATTATCTGAATAGCTAACCTTTCACTATACAAAATACATGCTTTTATAGGTGGCCCGAAGGTCTCACGATAATACAACACTGTGGGCCTTTCCCAACAGTAATCCAAAACCTTAACTTGTGATAGTCGGCGTATCTGTACTTTGAACTGTCGCTTTCCGTCACACCACAGCTTTCTGCAGTCTTCCACGCTTCCTGGCGCTGATCGTGGGTACAGGCGTCACTTCCTCGGTCGCTCCCCTTCTGTCCTTTGTCTTCAATACCTTGGCCCATTGCTCCTTTTCTCTTTATGAGGGTATCTGAGCCCTCCTATCTTCACCGCTGCCTTTAGTGCATTGGTTGAGCTCTCTCTTCTCGGTCGCTTAGGTGTTGTTTCCTCTTGACTTTCCTGTCCCAATATAGCAGCTTTTCCTGTAGCTGCGGGACCCTGATCCAACAGTCCATACAACTTCATATAGAATGTTGTTCTGGGTCTTCTACCCCTGTACCCCTAAAGGTAGGTAATTTCATGTCATCCCCCATTCTATTTCTACGAGGTGGATTCTGATTTGCTGTATTACTACCACTTAGCGGTGTAAATTTAGGTGGTGTAGAGGTAGTATGTACTGTGTGTGAACTACTCGATGGAGTTACTACGAGATTATTCTAAGTCCCAATTGGTTTCTGTGAGGTATAAGGGTGGTAAGGGATACCCCCTACTGTTATTTCTCTATTACTTTGACTTTGTTCTCTAGTACTGTCTGAACTGTCTTCAAAGAAGGAAGATCTAAAATCTACTTTATATCTCTTACCGCTACATGTACATCAAATTTCTTCAGAATCACTCTCAAACTCTTATGACATTACACTTACTTAACTTATTCATCTGAGAATACATCCAGTACTCCTTTTTCATACGATAAAATCTTAAGGGACAAATTTAAAGAGTTCAAGTAATGACCGTGATATGCTTTTAAGAAGTACCTCTCTGCTTCGCTGAAACTCTTTCTTTGATCAACTACAAACTCTATAATGAAACCTTCCATCAAACTCGCAAGCCAGAAGTCTACTTCCCACAAAATGGGATTATCTACGCTCTGCACGGTGTGAATCAGCTCCGGTGTCCAGACAATGTTCCTTTTCTTCTTGAATACATGCTTATCATTCAACTTTGACAACCAATCGTACAACTCATTTGCATAGGTCACAAAAAATATCTCATGTAGGTCTGTGAAGATATGTTTCTGTAACCAGTCCTCTGTACTCAGCCTAGGACTCTTGTTTTCTTTCTCAGCAAATTCTCTTTTCTTAGAATCAACCCACTGGTTAAGTTCTTCTTTATTAGGATGCCAACAGAACATCAGCTCTTCAATTTGTTCAAAACCCGCAATGGAACCATTTGTTGGTCTTAACTAGGCAGACCCGGGTTTACTTTATCGTACCAACAAAACCCCTAGCTCACTGGCCCTTTTGGCAACAAACCACAGAAACGGACTGAAGTCTCACCCGAAGTGATCCTATATGGGGTGGCTAAAGAATCAAGCTTCCTCAACCAGGTTCTATAGCATCCTAGGTCCTCTTGGCTCTAATTAACCAGCTAAATCTCTCAGCAAGGGATATTTCTCTCTCTAGCTGACTCTACTATGGGACTGACTCTTATCGCATTGCAGCCTCTAGGATGATGTGCAAACCTTCTCCCCTGCTCAACTCTTAACTTACGATATCTCACACCGTAGCTCCCCCGACAGTGCGATATCACCTTTCTACACTACAATATTTCCTACAGTAAGACTCAATATGCTCATCAACTCTCAAGGTCCAGAGGCTTCCTCCCTGGGTATAATAGCTCAGTTAACCTTCATACGGGTGTTAAAAAACTTCACTTAAGTTCCTATAGCTTAACACGCTTAACATCAATTACACTCAACTTGCTGAACTAAATATACAGAAGTCACTTAACACTGTTGTGAATCAAGCACTGATAAACTCATATACAGAATACTCGACACAATCAAATTGCATTTAACCTTCTATGTTACTATAAACTGAAGGATAGAATACATACATTCATTAACTGATAAGCAAAGTTCATGTAATGGATAACAGACAGAAAATAAGTAGATCACAATCACATGAAACAGTCGCACAACACACAGATGTTACGCGGTTCACTTCCGGGGGGGAAGCTATGTCCGCAGGAACTGTGTTTGTATTATATATTGAGAGAGTAAACACAGTTCCGCTGCAACCTCTTATGCAGCATGAGATCTTCTGGGAAAATCCATGCACACAGTTGGGAGCCCTTCTCTTAGATGCTTTCTTCTTACAATATACCCTTCCTCTCTCTCTCATTCCCTGCGGATTGTTACATTCATGCTCAAGGATCCGACCACTGGTTACAGTAAGATAACTACAGACTTAATGATAGAACCAGAGATCAACTCTTCCTCAATGTCTCACAATACTGACAACAACTAGTAACAACCAAAAAAACCCAACCCTTCATAATACAAAATACATGCTTAAATAGGTGGCCCGAAGGTCTCACCGTGATACAAAACTGTGGGCCTATCCCAACAGTAACCCAAAACCCTAACTGTGATAGTCGGCCTATCTGTACTTGTTGGAGCAGAGTCCCGCAGCTACAGGAAAAGCTGCCATTTTGGCGGATAGACAGTTGGCGAAGACGAAGAGATAAGGTGAAGCTACGACGCCGTAGCATGTTTCTAGCTGCAGAGCAGAGCCAGAAACCGTGACTGTTGTAACAGAGAAGTCAAGGAAGAAAACAGTACCTGAGCGGCTGATAAGAGAGAGCTCAACCACTGCATTGAAGGTAGCAGTGAAGACAGTAGGGATCAGCTACCCTCATAAAGGAAAAGGAGCAATGAGGCCGAGGTATTGAAGACGAAGGATAGAAGATTGGAAGCGGTGCATAGTACCCATGGTCAGCGCCAGGAAGCATGGAAGACTGTAGAGAGTAGTGGTGTGATGGAAAGCGGCTACCCCAAGTAGAGATATGCCGACTGTCACTAGTTAGGGTTTGGGTTACTGTTGGTATAGGCCCACAGTGTTGTAATGGTGAGACCTTCGGGCTTCCTATAAAGGGATGTATTTTGTATTGTAAAAGGTTGGAATTTTGGGCATTTTAGGCCATCCAGCTAGTCAGAGTATCAGTAGTCTGTTAGCTTACTGTATTTTGTATTGTAGCAATCCGCAGGGATTGATAGACACAGAGAGAGAGAGAGAGAGAGAGAGTGAGAGTATATTATAAGAAGGCAATATAGAGAAGAGATCTAGGAGAGAAGGGCTCTAGGCTGAGTGCGGAGTTACCCAGAATATCTCTAGCTGCATATGCGGTGTAGCAGAACTGTGTACCTCTCTCAAGTTATAATATAGAAACACAGTTCTGTGGACGTAATTTCCACCCTGGAAGTGAACCACGTAAAATCATATTGTTATGTGATTGATTCATGTGATTGTATTTACTTGTTATATCTGTCATTCATTACATGAACTTTGCTTACAGTAAATGTATGTGTATGTTATTCAGTTCATAGCATGTTATAAGGATAAATGCAAGTTGAAGTCTTTAAGTATTCTGTATAAAAGCTTGTCTAAGTTCCTCTTGAGATAGTTAAGAGTTGCAGTATAAAACAGTCTTGTGTATTGAGTCCTATAAGTTGAATACAAGTAACGCTAGGTATGCTGAGTCGCAGTGGTAGGATATCGCAGGGAGGTGATATCGCACCATCAGAGGAGCTGTGGTGCGCTGCGGTTAAGGATCACGTGGTGGACAGAGTTATGTATTTCCCAGGATGCAGCGATGTGATAGAGGTTGGAGTCATCGCGAGTAAGAGGAAACTGTGCATCGCTTCACAGATAGAGACACCTTGCGGACTAAGAAGAGCTGCGAGGTGCAAGCAGGACGCCATACAGAACCTGGTCGATACACTTGAGTCCTTGACCAACCCATTAGGATCAGTTCGGGTGAGACTTCAGGCCGCTCTGCGGTCTGTCGTCGAAAGGGACAGTGAGCTAGGGTTGTTTTTGGTTCATTATAGTAAACCCGAGTCTACCCAGACGACCAACAAATGGTTCCATTGCCGGTTTTGAACAAACTGATCACTGATGTTCTATTGGCATCCTACTAGAGACGAACTCAATGAGTGGGTTGTGTCTAACGAGAAAGAGTTTGCTGAACGAGAGAACAAGAATCCTAGACTAAGTACAGAGGACTGGTTACAAAAACATATCGTTACAGACCTGCATGCGATATTTTTTGCAACCTTTGGAACCGAGATTTACGACTGGTTATCAAAGTTGACTGACAAGAACATATTCAAGAAGAAAAAAAACATTGTCTGGACACTAGAGCTGATTCAGACTGTGAAGAACCTTGATAATCCCATTAGGACAGTAGACTTCAGGCTTGCGAGTGTGCTAGAAGGCTTCTTCACAGAGTTTGCAGTCAACCAGAGAAAAAGCTTCAGCGAGGCTGAACAATACTTCTTCAAAGGATATCGCAATAAGTACCTAAAATATTTAAACTTGTCCATCAAGATGCTATTATATGGAAAAGGAAGAATGGATCTAGTTTCAGATGAATAAGTAAAGATAGTAATGTCACAAGAGTTTGAAAGTGATTTTGATTACATTGGACGTACACGTAGTCGAAAGAAATACAAAGTAGATTTCAGCTCTCCCATATTTGAAGACAGTTCAGATAATACTAGACAACAGAGTCACAATACCACAGAAAGAACAGAAGGGGGTATCCCTACACCGCCGAGTGGTAGTAACACAGCAAATCAACATCCACCATGTAGAAATAGAATGGGGGATGATATGAAGCTACCTATCTTTAAGGGTACAGGGGCAGATGACCCAGAGTAGCATTGGTTTCTATGTGAAGCTGTGTGGACCATTAAATCAATCAATGACGATAATAGAAAACTTGTACAGTTGGTCACCACACTAAGAGAACGAGCCTTAACATGGTATATGAAGTATACCTCAGTGGTACCCAGAACACTTGTCTAGGTCAGGACCACCATGATTAAAGAGTTTAAGAAACCTAATTCTGAGTCACAGTGCATTACAGAGCTTAAAGACATCAAACAGTTACCTACAGAGTCAGTGTGGGACTTTGATCAGAAATTTAAATCCCTTATAGACCAAGTCAGCTTTGAGTTTGCGCCAGAGCAACATAAGGAATGGTTTATTGCAGCGCTGCTCCCTCACATCAGACTACCATTAATGCAACATAAACTCCAGACGTAGGACGAGGCATTGGAGATGGCGATGAAACTAGAGGCTTCACCTCTAGCTGAAACTAGCACAGGTATGACAAATCTGCAAAACCAGTTTGCTAATCTCACGATACAGATGCATGAGCTTAAGAAAGGGAAAGAGGTTGCGCAAGACATACGGTGTGTAAAGTGTAAAGCACAAGGCCATACTAAAGATAACTGCCCAGTATTTGTATAATATCTAGCAACCGGGGCGTCTAACCCCTTACCATAGACCCACGGGCCGTGGTGTGAAATATGCAAAACAAGAGGACATATACCTCACCAGTGCCCTCTACTTCAGAAGTACGTGCAGACCCCTAAGAACTTATACTGCGTCTTCTGTAAGTTCGTAGGCCATGATGAACATGATTGTCGAGCCTATGATCTCATGGTCAGGAGCAAGCAAGACTTGTACAGAGTCCAATCAGAAACACAGGGTCCAGCAGCAGGACCACAACATGATTCGGCTTATGGTGGCCGTGGAGGAGGATTCAAAAGACAAGGAGGATTCAGAGGCTTTGGCCATGGAGAAGGCTTTGGCCGTGGTCGTGGACCAGTCGCTTGTTACAACTGTGGAGTTGTAGGACATTATGCTAGGGACTGTCAGAGCCCTACTGCCACATGTAACTATTGCAAATCTTACGATCACACTATAAAAGACTGTCCTACCTTGATATCTAAGATTAGAGAACCTAAGCCAGCAGTACACCAGAACATCCAGTTTATTGCTGCTGAGCAGGAAGAACCAGAACTAAGAGTCAACATTGTGACTCACAGCGGTGCTTCCACCAATGGGACATCGCAGGTTACTGAAAAGACCACAGGTCAGGAGTGGGTACGCAAAGCACCTAACAAAGCAACACCACTTGACCTATAGAAGAACAAACATACATTTTAGGAAGCTAATACTTTCCTTGATGATTCTATGCAATCAGGATCGCAGGTACTGCCGTTTAGGGGCGTACTGCAGGAAGCACCTTGTGGCATTAGCCCTGTACAGACATCGTAGACTACCACATCGGGCGCTTGCGATGAGGACGAGCTAGCAGGAAGTGTACAATCCTTCCTGCACAGTTGTTTAAAACTCATGAGAAATGAGCAAGCTATTGGAGAACTTCAGCGCATCATAGATCAGTTTCAGTCGTATTCTTCCGTGAGCAGTGCACAACGTGCTATTCATAATATTATGGGACATACAAGAACATGAAGAGCGATGCGACTCATAGCACAGGTTGGAGAATTTGAAATGGATGAGGTGATCCTAGATCTAGGATCAGAGGTAAATGTTCTGACTAAGCAGACATGGGAACAGATGGGTAGCCCTAAGTTAGTCAGATCACCTATCCATCTCAGATTAGCTAATCAACAGCGGGTATCACCCCTGGGTCGACTATCGCAGGTGCTAGTTGACATTAACGGAGTTTGCAGCTCTACGGACTTTGAAGTTATAGAAATTATTGGCAATAGTAGAACATATCTATCACTTCTAGGCATTGATTGGGTGATCAGTAACATGGCCGTTATTGACTTAAAGAGAAGACAAATGACCTTTGAGGATGCGCAGATCCGGGTCATCACACCATTAGATCCTCTTCAAGGTCCTAGATACATTGAACCTATCCGAGCAGAGGAAGAGGCACGTAACATGGACAGTCTCTATCAGATGACTGTGAACCAGAGTGACTACATCAATCCAACCAAAGAAGGGAACATTAGTTGGTGATGTGACATCTCATGTGCATCGGATTCAGATGTTGTTCTAGAGAACTGGCAGTACAGAATTTATGAAGTCTCAGCGTGCAGATGTGAGTATATGACTAAGTCACTACAATGGATTGGCGCAGAGATTAATGAGATTCCATCATTTCATGGTCTAAGAGATATCCAGGACTTTCTCACAAAGTTTGAACAACAAATCCCTCACGAGCAATGGATCACAGCTATGGACCTTGCAGTACGACCCACACCTGCAAGATGGTGGTATGCACATAAAGAGAATATCGCATCATGGGATGATCTTAAGAGATTGATGGCGATTAGATTCTCTACCGAAAGAGAATATCCCCAGCAGAGATACATAGGAGAAAGTGACCCCAGGTCACACATCCAGACATGTGAACAGGATTGGTTGGACATTCTCGAGGATGAATGGGTTCACCGATTCATTCACACTTTGGACCCAGTTCCACGGAACGCGTACACAGAGACTGAATTGCGCAAGTGAATGACTACATGGCCACTTCTAATAGACAGCTTTCTACTCACCTTCGCTTTTGAATATGAGTACCCAAATGTTGATCAGGCCCTAGACATAATAAAGATTAAGATATTTGAGGATTGTACACTATCAGTACAAACTCAACCTGAGTGGGCCATCCAATTAGAAGAGGCGCTAGAGTGCTATAATTTTGCATCATAACCAGAGGAGGAGGATGAGGATCCTTGCAACATCAACATTCTGGAGTCAGAAGGGACTCGCGATGTTGATGGACCGAAGCTACAGATTCCAGCAATCACAGAGCCGATCAAGATTAAAAGGATCAATATTGGTACAGACACAGAACCAAAGTTTGCCTCTATTGGAGACTATTGGACTGATGAAACAGTCGGATAGAGTGCAGACATGCTACATGACTATCAGGATCTATTTCCCACCAAGTTCACAGAGATGAAGGGAATAGTCGGAGACCTGGGAGTAATGAGGATACCATTGAAAGAGGATGCTAGACCAGTCAAGCAGTGTCCATATAGATTAAATCCTCACTACAAAGAAAAAGTTAAGGATGAGATCGATAAGATGCTAGCAGTAGGCATCATTGAGCCTGTAGAAGAGATTGAATGGGTTAGTCCCATGGTCGTACAAGAGAAGAAAACCAAAGGAGACATCAGGATCTGTGTCGACTTGCGTAAACTCAATGACGCATCCCTTCATGATCCATTACCGACACCTTTCACTGATGAAGTACTAGACAATGTGGGAGGACAGGAGGTCTACTCCTTCACTGATGGCTTTTCAAGCTATCACTAGATCAGAATCCACTCAGAAGATCGACATAAGACCATGTTTGCAATATAATGGGGCTCATTCCAGTATACGGTAATGCCCTTTGGTCTTAAGAATGCACCAGCTATCTTTTCTAGAGTAGTAGTTGCTGTATTTAAAGAATACATCCATAAATTCCTAGCAGTTTATTTTGATGATTGGACTATATTTGGATTAATTGACAAGCACATAGGAGATTTAAGACTGATGTTAGAGAAATGTAGGCAGTACCATATTTCTCTGAACTTAAAAAAAATGTATATTCTGTGCACCATTTGGTATTTTGTTGGGTCACATTATTTGTAGACAAGGCTTGATGGTAGATCCTACAAATATTGTCATCATTGTAAATCTTCCAGCACCCAACTCAGTCAAACAATTGAGAACATTAATTGGTAATACCAGGTACTACAGAAAATTCATCAAGGGATACGCAAAGATTACAGCACCGATGGAAAAACTGTTAAAGAAAGATGTAATATTCCTATGGAATGAGGAATGTCAGTAGAGTCTAAACGCACTTAAAGAGAAGATGGTTACAGCACCCATGTTAATATTTCCAGACTGGACGAAGCCGTTTTATGTACATGTGGATGCATCTGGCATCGCACTAGGGGTTGTTTTAACGCAACCAGGAGAAGGAGGTATCGATCATCCTATCGCATACTCTAGCAGAAAGCTATCAACAGCAGAAAAGAGCTAAACCATGACAGAAAGAGAAGGCTTAGCTATGGTGTACGCACTATAGAAGTTCAGGCACTACTTGTTGGGTGCCTCGTTCAAGATGTTTACTGACCATTCCGCATTAAAGTATCTAGTCAATAAACCAGTGTTAGGGGGAAGAATCTGCAGATGGTTACTCCTCTTTCAGGAGTATGATTTTGAAATCATTGTCAAACCAGGAAGATTGAATGCTGGACCTGATCATCTGTCGCAAATAGACTCAGGAGAAGAGCCAAGTAATCTAGAGGACAATTTTCTAGATGCGCAATTGTTTTCTATTCAGATCGTAGATGAGTACTATGCTGATATCATTCATTTTCTCACTACAGGAAGGGTACCTGAGGAGTTTACCAAGAATCAAAAGAGGAAGTTGGTTGTTAAAGCAGTAGACTTCACCCTGATCACAGGACAGTTATACAAGATAGGTCCAGACGAACTCTTGCGCAGATATGTGATACCGCATGAAAAAGAGGCTATTATCAAATAAGCACATTCAGGTACCACAGGAGGTCGTTTCGCAGGAAATCCGACTGCACAGAAAATCCTAACCACAGGATTATGGTGGCCCACGTTACAAAAAGACACTAAGGACTTTTGCAGATGCTATGATATCTGCCAGAGGATAGGAAAACCTTCACGACGAGATGAAATGCCGCTATGATTGCAGGTTACGTTGCGCGCATTTGACAAGTGGGCTATAGACTTTGTGGGTCCTATCGACCCACCGGGAAAATGAACTGGTGCAAGATATATCATCACTGGAATAGAGTACCTCACCAGGTGGGCAGAGGCCAAAGTAGTAAGAAACTGTGATGCTGCTATAGCCTCACACTTCATTTTTGAAAACATAATCACTATATTTGGATGCCCAGTAATTTTGATGAGCGATCAAGGCACACACTTCTTGAACTGCACCATTGAGGCCTTGATGGAATAATTTCAGATACAGCACCATAAGAGCACTCCCTACCACCCGCAAGCTAATGGTACGGTGGAGGCCTTTAACAAGATTTTAGAAAATTCTCTTACTAAGATATGCAACAGCCAAAGGAATGATTGGGACCTCAGAGTTAACGTTGTATTATGGGCATATAGGACTACATGCAAGACACTTACAGGACACACACCTTTCAGCTTGGTGTATGGACATGAGGCTGTTATGCCTATGGAGTATATTCTTCCCAGTTTAAGAATTGCTTAGATCACTGGAATGACTAATACAGACACGGTGCAGGAAAGGCTAGCACAACTGCTTGCCTTAGAGGAAGATAGATTAATCGTTGGATTCCATCAGAAATTGCAGAAGGCACGAGAAAAATCTTGGCATGACATGCACATCAAGAGTAAGACTCTTCAGATTAGAGACCTAGTACTCCTCTATGACAGTAAATTTATTAAGTTTCCAGGTAATTTCAAGATGCATTGGTTGGGGCCATATCAGATACAACAAGTTACAGAGGGAGGATTCGTTCAGCTCAGCAAACTGAATGGGGAGCTTCTTCCCACAATGATCAATGGCAGTAGGCTTAAGCTTTATAGTGACATCCACTCCACCTCTCAGCCCTAATTCAGAGTCGCGAAGGGTGCATATGTCCAGTGTAGTTGAAAGGAGGCATCGCACCGGGAATTAGTCTACACCAGTAGGTATTCTAAGTATAAGGAATCGCATAAGGACGGTTCATAAAAAAAAAAAACACTTAAGTTTGCTTTGAGCAAGTGATGCGGTGTGGCATCGCAGCAGTGCGATGTTTCTCCATTCCACGTACCCAGTTTTGTAATGAGACAGAGGGCTAGTCAAGTCGCTTTCTGACAGGCAGTTAATAAGGAAATGACCGGTATACCTTACCGTAGATTTGGCGTGGCACAATAAATTTTTCCATATTTGGCAAATCTTCGACGAGACCGGTGCCTGTACACACACGTTTCGAGGGAAATTGATCGGATTTCAGCATTTATTGAGGATCAGAATGACGAGTGTGGTCTCTTCCAAGCAATTAATATGACCAACGGGTTCAGTCTAGATGACCGTTGTGTCCAGGATTACCGCCTTCAGTATAAAAGCAGAAATTATTCATTCGGGAGGGTTACATTTGCAAAGAGCCGAGAGCTATAGAGTGCAGTGTTAAGTTTCCCCTGTCTAGAGCTAATTTCATTACAGAGTGCTGTGATTTCTAGAGTTTTCAGCCATTGCCCATCCAAAGTATAACACCAATTGGGTTCTTCCCGAGGAGGAACCTTTAGAAGACAGTCTGAGACGCTTCGAGCATGGTGGCCGTATGTCTGCTATGGCGACGCCACCCAAGGTTGTGAAATTAGGAATATCACAGGTAAGACAATTTCCAAGGATGAGGAATCAAGCACAAGATGTAGAAGATGTCATCAAAGTCTCCGCTGAAGAGAAGAATAAAGCCGATCCGATCACTGAAGATAAGAAAGCAGAGCAGCGGAATGATGAGAAGAAATCTCCCACTAGGAAGAAAGTGAAAATGAGAAAAAGAGAGCAACGGGAGAACGGAGATGACCTATCTCATCAGCTAAGAGAAGAACAAGAGGTTCCAAAGGTCAAGAATGAAAATATGCGGAACCCAAGCAGCATGAATACCTGGAGCGAGTTACTAAGAAGAAAAGTGAAAGGGAAAACAAATCGAACAAGCAAAACTTCAAGATGCAGACAAAGGTTTGTTCTCGGAATGGAATTCCTGGTTTGTATACCTTTTGCATAAGTAGGCTCCAGACTGAATGAAATGTTTGAGAAGGCTGGAAGATACAAATTTTCCTTGTGATAAAAGTTCTAACCCAGATAAAGAGGAAAGGATATCTGTGGAAGACTTCTCAAAACCTGGGGATCCTCAAAAGGTCTCAGGAGCGATGAGAGCGCGATCATGACTTAGGGAAGGAAAGATAAGAGAGCCCAACGAACTAAGTTACAGAAACTATAAAGAGCATGTCGTAGCTATGGAGAATGAAGTCACAGGACTTTGGGACAAGCTTCAGCGCACTTCGCAGGAAGCCAAGGAGAAGCTACAGTAGGAGAAGCCTGTTGGTAGTGGCTCGGGGACGAGCCACAAGTAAGTGTTAGGGGACTGCTGGAGCAGAGTCCTGTAGCTACAGTAAAAGCTTCCATTTTGGTGGATATACATTTGGCAAGGACGAAGAGATAAGGTGAAGCTATGACGCCGTAGCATGTTTCTAGCTATAGAGCAGAGCCGGAAACCGTGACTATTGGAACAGAGAATTCAAGGAAGACAACAGTACCTGAGTGACTGAGAAGAGAGATCTCAACCATTGCATTGAAGAAAGTGGCGAAGACAGGAGGGCTCAGCTACCCTCATAAAGGAAAAGGAGCAATGAGGCCGAGGTATTGAAGACGAAGGACAGAAGATTGGAAGCGGTGCATAGTACCCATGGTCAGTGTTGGGAAGCATGGAAGACTATAGAGAGCAGTGGTGTGATGGAAAGCAGCTACCCCAAGTACAAATATGCCGACTATCACTATTTAGGGTTTGGGTTACTGTTGGGACAGGACCACAGTGCTGTAATGGCGAGACCTACGGGCCGCCTATAAAGGGATGTATTTTGTATTGTAAAAGGTTGGAATTTTGGGCATTTTAGGCCATCCAGCTAGTCAGAGTATCAGTAGTCTGTTAGCTTATTGTATTTTGTATTGTAACAATCCACAGGGATTGATAGACACACACATAGAGAGACAGAGAGAGAGAGAGAGAGAGTGAGAGTATATTGTAAGAAGGCAATATAGAGAAGAGATCTAGGAGAGAAGGGCTCTAGGCTGAGTACGGAGTTACCTAGAATATCTCTAGCTGCATATGCGGTGCAGCAGAACTGTGTACCTCTCTCAAGTTATAATATAGAAAAAAAGTTCTGTGGACGTAATTTCCACCCTGGAAGTGAACCACGTAAAATCAGATTGTTATGTGATTGATTCATGTGATTGTATTTACTTGTTATAGCTGTCATTCATTACATGAACTTTGCTTACAGAAAATGTATGTGTATTTTATTTAGTTCATAGCATGTTATAAGGATAAATGCAAGTTGAAGTATTTAAGTATTCTATATAAAATCTTTTCTAAGTTCCTCTTGAGACAGTTAAGAGTCACAGTATAAAATAGTCTCGTGTATTGAGTCCTGTAAGTTGAATACAAGTAACGCTAGGTACGCTGAGTCGCAGTGGTAGGATATTGCAGGGAGGTGATATCACACCATTAGAGGAGCTGTGGTGCACTGCGGTTAAGGATCATGCGGGGGACAGAGTTACGTATTGCCCAGGACATGGCGATGCGATAGAGGTTGGAGTCATTGCGAGTAAGAGGAAACTATGCATCGCTTCGCAGATAGAGACACCTCATGGGCTAAGAAGAGCTGTGAGGCGCAAGAAAGACACCATACAGAACCTGGTCGAGACACTTGAGTCCTTGACCAACCCATTAGGATCACTTTGGGTGAGACTTCAGGCCGCTCCGCGGTTTGTCGCCGAAAGGGCTAGTGAGCTAGGGGTGTTGTTAGTTCATTATAGTAAACCTGGGTCTTCCCAGATGACCAATAGTACTTTGAACCACCGCTTATCGGTCACACTGTAGCTTCCTACAGTCTTCCGTGATTTCTGGCGCTGATCGCAGGTATGGGCATCGCTTCCTCGATCGCTCCCCTTCTGTCCTTTGTCTTTAATACCTTGTCCTGTTGCTCCTTTTCCATTTATTAGGGTAGCTAAGTCCTCCTGTCATCACCACTACCTTAAATGCAGTGGTTGAGCTCTCTTCTCGACTGCTTCAGGTACTATTTCCTTGGTCTTCCTTGTTTCGACCGCCGCGATTTCTGGCCCGCAATCCGCGGTGGGAAATGCGCTACGGCATCATACCTTTATCGCATCTCTTATATTGCTAGCTTATCAGCATATTCAAAACTATCTTTCCTCCAAAAATTGTCCAACTTCTACCAAAATTAGCAGCTTTTTCTGTAACTGCGGGGCCCTGCTCCAACACAGATGGAACCTGTAATAGTCTCAACTACTCCATTGGATCTCCAACAAATTTTGGATCGATATGCATGTGTGTTTGCTGAGCCAATGGGATCGCCACCTTACCGACTCGAGGACCATCGTATTTCACTCCTTCCTGGAAGTGTCCCTCCCAACATCAGGCCCTATCGGTACCCATTTCACCACAATACAGAAATTGAGATGCTTGTTCATGAATTACTCAAGCAAGGTGTTATTCACCCTAGCACTAGTTCCTTCTCTTCCTCGGTCCTTCTAGTCCAGAAAAAAGATGGGTCATGCCACCTTTGCATCAACTTTCGAGCACTTAATCACATCACAATCAAGGATAAGTTTACAATTCTTGTTGTTGAAGAGCTTCTGGATGAGCTCCATGGTGCTCATTTTTTCTCCAAGTTGGATCTTCGTTCTGGGTATCACCAAAATTGGGTCCATGCGGATGATATCCCTAAAATAGCTTTCTGCACACATGATAGCCATTATGAATTTTTGGTCATGCCATTTGGCCTCACAAATGCCCCTTCCATGTTCCAGGAATTGATGAATAAAATATTTCGGCACTACTTGCAAAACTTCATTCTAGTCTTCTTTGATGATATCCTCATCTATAGTAAAACCTGGGCTAAGCATCTCCAACATCTAGATCTTGTACTACAACTTTTTTGTGATCATCATCTCTATTCCAAACAATCTGAATGTGTCTTTGGGCAGAAAGAAATAGAGTATCTTGGGCATATTGTTTCAGCACAAGGGATTTGTGTCGATCCTGCCAAAATTGATGCCATGAAAAATTGGCCACCTCCTCAGACCTTGAAGAGCCTTCGTGGGTTTTTGGGACTTACTGGCTACTAACTCAAGTTTGTCAAGGATTATGGGAAGATTACAGCTCCATTAACAACTCTACTAAGAAAGGATTCTTTTTCATGGACACCTGCTGCTGTGTGTGCATTTGAGAAACTGAAACAAGCTATGTGTACGACACCTGTTCTAGCTATGCTTGATTTTTCCAAGCTGTTCACTATTGAGAGTGATGCTTGTGACAATGGACTTGGTGCTGTCCTCCTCCAAGATGAACATCCCATTGCATTCACCAGCAAATCCCTATCTGGTAAGAATTCAGCCGCCTCTACATATGAGAAGGAAATGATGGATATTTTGCATGTCGTACAGAAGTGGCATCCATACCTCTTAGGGAATCATTTCTGCATTAAGAATGATCACCAGAGTCTAAGATATTTCCTGGAACAATGAGTCTCATCACCAACACAACAAAAATGGGTTATAAAACTCATGGGTTATGACTATGAGATCACTTACAAGAAGGGTAAGGACAATCTTGTGGCCGATGCTCTTTCCCGCACATTTGATGACCATGCTTCTCTTTCAGCTATTTCTATGCCTATTCCAAATTGGTTACAATATGTTCAACAAGGCTATGTCAATGACTCTTCCTTATCTCAAATCATCCAACAATTGGCCAGTAATCCTTCTCTTGTACCACATTACTCTTGGGATGGTTCTTCTCTGCAATACAAGGGTCGCTTGGTGCACTCTGGGTTCCTTAAAACGTATGAGCGGGCATGACGTAAATTATTTTGGAAGGGAATGAAACAGGAAATTCAAGAGATGGTTGCTGAATGTGATACCTTCTAGTGCCACAAGGGTGAAACTACACTCCTCCTCGGCTTGCTCGAACCCTTTCCCATCGCTACAATGATTTGGACAGATATTTCGACGAATTTCATCGACGGGCTCCCTAAATCTGGAGGGAAGAATGTAATCTTGGTTGTGGTTGATCAACTCTCAAAATATAGTCATTTTTGTGCTCTCATCCATCCATATACTGCCTCCTCAGTCGCACAAATTTTCATGGACTAGATATTCCATCTTCATGGCATCCCTTCTTCCATTGTCTCAGACCACGATGCAACTTTCACAAGTCATTTTTGGACTGAACTCTTTCACCTCACTAGAACCAAACTGAAAATGAGTTCAGGATATCACCCACAAACAGATAGTCAAACTGAAGTCACCAACAAATTCTTGGAAACTTATCTTCGTTGCTTCACCTCTAAACAACAACATCAATGGGAAAAGTTGGTCCCTCTCGCTGAATGGTGGTACAATACTTCCTACCATACTGCATCTAAAATGACTCCATATGAAGCTTTTTATGGGCAGCCACCCCCAGTGCTCCTTCCATACACCCCCCATAGTTCACTAGTTCAGGAAGTTGACATCGTTCTGCGCAACCGTGATCATATTCTTCACATTTTGCAAGAGAATCTTTACATGGCAAGAAATCACATGAAGCAGCAAGCCGATCAACACCGTTCTGAGCGCACCTTTCAATTCGGTGATATGGTTTTTCTTCATTTGTATCCTTACAAGCAATCCTCCCTAAAAATCAAAGGGCATCAGAAGTTGGCTCCAAATTTCTATGGGTCATATAAAGTTCTTCAAAATATTGGATCGGTTGCTTATAAATTGTAACTTCCTCCTTCTTCTCGTATTCACCCAGTCTTTCATGTCTCTTGTCTCAAGAAAGTGATTGGCTCCAACATCAGAGTACAAACTATTTTACCAAAGCTGGATACGGAAGGCTCCATCATTTTGGAACCAGAGGCCATCCTCAATAAGCGCACTTGTCAGCTTCGCTCTTGGGCCATTACAGAGGTCTTAATTCAGTGGCATGGCATGCAACCAGAGGATGCTACATGGGAACCGCTCCTTCAGATTCAGCAGCAGTTTCCACATCTAAATCTTTGAGGACAAAGCTTTTTCTAAGAGGGAGGGGATGTTGAGAACCCGTGTCAACCCCCCTCTTTATTTTGTCGGTATATTTTGTCCGACGCATATGCTTTGTAAGTTGTCCCATTAGTATGATGTATTATCCCACATTCATGGGGAGTAAGTAATAGTTGTTAATTCGTCTAGTTAATAGGTTCCATCATCCCACATTCATGTGGAATAATAGTTGTTTAGATTAGACTTAGTATATAAGTATGTGTTAAGGCTAATGAAAGCATCCAAGAGTTATTTTGTATTGAGCTTGCTCAAAGGAGGTTTCCCCCTCGAAGTGGCCCGCAATCAATAAAATCTCTTTTATGCTCCAATATTTATGTTATATCGTGCATTCTCATTATTATTGCAGGAGGTTCCCCACAAACACAAAGGCCCCACCATGGATTTAGTGTTTTATGTTTCGGCGATTAAAATCGATGCCGATGGTTTATGTTCTAGCTAGGAATGGTATGTTGGGACATCATGTATTTTTATGTAATTGTAACTTCGGAATGTATTCACTTCTATTTCTTATGTATTGTACCCCTATTTTTATTTCAGGAAGTGTTTGTAATGTAATCGAGTCATGTCATGCCCCGATGTTCCGATCAGGAGTTTATATAATGTAAACAAGTCATTTCAAGTCATTGTGGGTAACCCTCCTATTGTTCAAGGGTTAAAGTCCCCGCAGTTTCAGGGCCCTAGGGTTGTTAGACTCGCCTAGTAAAGTCGGCCCTAGTGAGTCATTCTCAAGTCAGGAATGAAGCGAATAATTATTCACTCATACAAATAATATTACCAAAAGACTTGGAATATTAAATAAGACATAATAATATATAAATTGATGATAAAATAGATATGATGATAGATTACAAAGTGAGTGCCATATATATATTAATCGTAAAGGAACTTTGGATACTATCCATGAAATGATGCGTCATTTTAGAATTGTTTACTAATAACTATTTATTAATTATTAATTATTAATTATTAATATTAATAAATAATATTGATATATAATATATATATAGTTTGTTGTTATTATTTAAGTTTGTTACATTGCCTCCCGGTTCAAGATGCTTTGTCCTCAAAGCATATTTTATAAAACTCGTTTATAATTTAAATATTGTAAGTGAAACGATGGGTTATTTCGTAAAACCATCGGCTATTTCACTTTGTTTTTTAACTTTTCTCCTTTTATTTCTTTGTTGATAATTTTTTATTTTTTATTCTTCACTTTTCCCTCTCATTCTTTCTCTGATACCACTTGAAGCGAATAATTATTCCCTCATACAAATAATATTACTAAAAGACTTGGAATATTAAATAAGCCATAATAATATATAAATTGATGATAGAATAGATATGATGATAGATTACAAAGTGAGTGCCATATATATATTAATT
>LPNX011124830.1:76934-95313 GCA_001517045.1 Pseudotsuga menziesii
ATTTTATTATTTTGGGTTTTACTTTTGGTGTTGATTCTATCTCTGAGGAAGTTGCGGGTTTTTCTCCATTTATGGTTTCCCTGAGGAAAAACACTGTGTTCATTGTCTCTTGTGTTTGATTGTTGTGTTTGTTATTCTCTCAATTAAAGATACTAATATAATGCTAGGTTAATGTTAAAAATCTAGCATGGTATTAGAGCTAACCTGAGAAGAAGACACTATGCAGCTGCGGGAACTAGGGCTTCCTACTTTTTGGATCTCTCTCCAAATATTTTCAGCAAAAGAAGGTTGGGCTGACTCTCCTCCCTATGGCGCATCTTTCTGTCGAAGCAGAATCTGATTTTGAGCTTTTTCAATTTTGGACCCGACACTATTGTTGAAAATTAGGGATTTCTATAGAAGTGGAATTTTTGAGTGAGCTTAGGCCTGGATTGATCTCATCCCCAAAATAAAAGTTTAGAGATCAAGATCAAAGCATTTGGTTGGATAGAAATCCAGAAAAGCCAAACCCTAATCTGCTCTTGAACCAGCACTACCGAAATTCAGCTCTGAATCCAGATCTGACATCTTGACTTGGTAAGATCTAAATATTTTGTATTTCCATTTAAGTTTCTCAGTTAATATGTCTCATCATACAAATCTTATTGAAAAGCTTGAGGGAGATGATAACTTTCGATCCTGGAAGTATAAGATCTCCCTGGTCCTGGAAGAAAATGAGTTGGACTCCTACATCCATGAGGAGGTTCCAATTCCAAAGGAAGATGAGGTTAAAGCCTTACATAAGAAGAAGTTGATTATGGAAAAGAGTATTATTGCTGATTCAATCAAGGATCACCTCATACCACATTTTTCCTCCCTTAAGACACCTAAAGCTATGTTTGATGCCCTAACCAAACTATTTTAAGGGAAGAACATAAACCAGAAGATGACTCTAAGGAACTAGTTGAAGAATGTAAAGATCCAGAATGAGGAGACCATCCATTCATACTTCACAAGGGTCTCCCAGATCAAAGAACAACTTGAAGCAGTATATGAAGAAGTGGATAATGCAGAAATTTTGATGACAACCTTGAATGGTCTCCCTAGGTCAAGGGATTCTTTCATCCAAGGAATCTGTGCTAGGAAGAAGCTAATCAAGTTCAGTAGACTGTGGGAAGAATGTTCACAAGAAGAAGCTCGAGAAGAAAAGATGGGAAGTGAATATCAATCTCTCACAGTACACTCCAAGAAAGGAAGAAGGGAAAATCATCATCACCAAGGTAAGAATTCTCATCAAAAAAATAATTTTGTAAGAAGGGATCCATCCAAACTCAGATGTTATACATGTGATGAAAGAGAAAAATTTGCTAGAAGTTTTCCCATGAATAAGAGTGGATACAAGAAGAAGAAGAACTCCAAAAGAAGACATCATGCTCACATTGTCGAGGATGATGATCCTCCGAGGAAGAAAGTAAAACAAGAAAGTGAAGACTCTTCAAGTGATGAAGAATATGTTTTGATCTCCGCTCTCACGGGATTTTGTCACTCATGGAAGCAAAGATTGGCTTATTGACAGTGGGGCTTCCAAACACATGATAGATTTCAAGGAATATTTTGAGAAACTATCCAAACATAATTCACCCCATAAGGTGAAACTTGGGGATGACTACCAATATCCCATAAAAGGTAGTGGTGAATCCTCCTACAAGCTAGACTCTGGAAAGTCTATGAAAATGAAGGATGTCCTATTTGTACCAGGACTAAAGAAGAATATTCTCTCCATATTGGAACTGGATGCAAAAGGCATGAGGGTTGCATTTGTATATGGCCAATTCCTAATGTGGCCAAGAGGAAAGACTATTGATGATGCAATAGTGTTGGAGTAGGGTCCCGCAGCTACAGAAGAAGCTGCTATTTTGATGGATAGACAGTTTTGGCGGAGATACAAGAGGCAGAGCTACGACACTGTAGTAGGTTTCTAGCTACAGATCAGAGCCAGAAACCATGACGTAGAAGACAGAGAAGTCAAGGAAGAAGACGGTACATGTGCGGTCGAGAAGAGAGAGCTCACCCACTGCATTGAAGGCAGCGGCGGAATATAGGAGGGTTCAGCTACCCTCATAAAGGAAAATGAGCAACAAGGCAAAGGTATTGAAGACGAAGGACAGAAACAGGGAAGCAGCGCCAGTACCCATGGTCAGCACTGGGAAGCATGGAAGACTGCAGGAAGCTGTGGTGAAGGGAAGCGGTGCATAGTACCCATGATCAGCTCCAGGAAGCATGGAAGACCGCAGAGAGCTGTGCTGTGATGGATAGCGACTAACTCAAAGTACAGATACACTGACTGTCACTAGTTAGGGTTTGGGTTACTGTTGGGATAGGCCCACAGTGTTGTAATGGCGAGACCTTCGGGCCGCCTATAAAGGGATATATTGTGTATTGTAAAAGGGTTGAATCAGCTGTTAGTTGTTTTGTATATTATTAGACAGTTGTAGAAGCCAAGCTCTGGTTCTGTTATTAGTTGTAGTATCTTACTGTAACCGGTAGCTGGCTCATAGAGCATGCATGTAACGATCCGCAGGGATGGACAGAGAGGGAAGAGTATATTGTAAGAGGTGCAATATAGAGGTAGAGAAGAGATCTAAGAGAGAAGATCTTAAGCTACATATGCAGTGCAGCAAAACTATGTTTACCTTCCCCTGAGCTATAATAGAAACACATTTCTATGGACGTAACTTCCATCCTGGAGGTGAACCACGTTAAAATCGAGTGTTATGCGATTGGTTCATGTGTTGTGTTTATTTGTTGCATCTGTCAGTTATTATATGAGCCTTGTTTACAGTTTAATGTATGTATGCGTTATTCAGTTCCCAGTAATATAGAAGGATAGACTTAAGTTGAAGTATTTGGCATGTTGTATGCGGGTTCATTTATGCTTTGCTTGAAACAGTCACTAGTCGCAGTGTTAAACAGCTTGGTATGTTGAGTCTTGCAAGTCGACATGAACAACGCTAAGTGCACTGAGCCGCAGGAGTAGGATATCGTAGGGAGGTGATACCGCACCGGTAGAGGAGCTGCGGTGCGCGATACCATAGGTTAAGGACTTAGCATTGGAGAGGAAGTTACGTGTTTCTTGGTGCGTGACGAGGCGATAAGGCTGGGGTCATCGCGAGTCGGTGGAAGTTGCGTGACGTGGAAAGCGACCGCGCAACAGGAAGAGAGAGATCTCGCGGTCAGAAGAGCTGCGAGATGAGGAGATCGCACGACGTGAGTAGAAGGGTCATGTGACGTGCAGAGAAAGAGGCCTCGCGGCTAGCAGAGCTACGAGTCACAAGTAGGATGCCACAGAACCTGGTCCAAGATGCTTGAGTCCTTGGCCAACCCATTAGAATCACTTCGGGTGAGACTTCAGGCCACTTCGTGGTATGTCACTGAAAGGGCCAGTGAGCTAGGGTTGTTGTTGGTTAAATACAGTAAACCCAGGTCTACCCATAATAGCCAACAAATGGTTCCGTTGCCAGTTTTGAACAAACAGAGCACTAATGTTCTGGTGGCGCCCTACTAGAGACGAACTCAACGATTGGGTTTGGTCTAACCAGAAAGAGTTTTCCGAACGAGAGAACAGGAGTCCTAAACTAAACATAGAGGCCTGGTTACAAAAACATATCATTACAGACATCCATGTGATATTTTTTGCGACCTTTGGAAATGAGCTTCATCACTGGTTATCAAAGTTAACTGATACAAGCATATTCAAAAAGAAAAGAGACATTGTCTGGAGACCGGAGCTGATTCAGACTGTGAAGAACCTGGATAATCCTATCATGAGGGAAGTATACTTCTGGCTTGCGAGTGTGCTAGAAGGCTTCGTCACAGAGTTTGCAATTGACCAAAGGAAAAGCTTCAGCGAGGCTGAGTGCTACTTCTTCAAAGGATATCGTGGTAAGTACCTAAGATCTTTAAACTTGTCTATTAAGATGCTATTACATGAAAAAGGGACAATGGATCTAGTTTCAGATGAATAAGTAAAGATAGTAATGTCACAAGACTTTGAAAGTGATTTTGATGACATTGGACGAACACGTAGTGGAAAGAAATATAAAGTAGATTTCAGATCTCCAATATTTGAAGACAGTTCAGATAGTACTAGACAGCAGAGTCATAGTACCACAGAAGGAACAGAGGGGGTATCCCTTACCACCCTTACACCCCACAGAAATAGACCGAGACTCAAAACAATCCCGTAGGAACTCCATCCAGTAGCTCACAGACAGTACCTAGCACCGCTACATCACCTCCACCTACACTGCCGAGTGGTAGTAACACAGTAAATCAACATCCACCATGTAGAAATAGAATGGGGGATGATATGAAGCTACCTATATTTAAGGGAACAGGGGCAGAAGACCCAGAGCAGCATTGGTTTCTATGTGAAGCCGTGTGGACCATTAAAGCAATCAATGATGATAACCTTAAACTTTTACAGTTGGTCACCACACTAAGAGATCGAGCCTTAACATGGTATATAAAGTACGCCACAGTACCTAGGACACTTGTCCAGGTCAAGACCACCATGATTAAAGAATTTTAAGAAACCTAATTCTGAGTCACAGTGTATTACAGAACTCAAAGACATCAAGCAGTTACCTACAGAGTCAGTGTGGGACTTTGATCAGAAATTCAAAGTCCTTATCGACCAAGTCAGTTTTGAGTTCACGTCGAAGCAGCATAAGGAATGGTTTATTGCAGTGCTGCTCCCTCACATTAGACTGTCGTTAATGCAGCAGAAACTCCAGACGCAGGATGACGCGTTGGAGATGGCGATGAAACTAAAGGCTTCACCTCTAGCTGAGAGCAGTACAGGCATGGCAACTTTACAAAACCAGTTGGCTAATCTCACATTACAGTTGCATGAACTTAAGAAAGGGAAAGAGGTTGCGCAAGACATATGGTGCGTAAAATGTAAAGCACAAGGCCATAGTAAAGACAATTGTCCGGTCTTTGTAGAATATATAGCGACAGGGGCTCCAAAACCCTTACCACAAACCCATGGGCCGTGGTGTGAAATATGAAAAACACGAGGACATCTACCTCACTAGTGCCCTCTACTTTAGAAGTACGTGCAGACACCTAAGAACTTATACTGCGTCTTCTGCAAGTTTGTAGGCCATGATGAACATGATTGCAGAGCCTATCATCTCATGGTTGGAGCAAAGCAAGACTTGTACAGAGTCCAGTCAGAGACACAGGGTCCAGCAGCAGGACCACAGCATGATCTAGCTTATGGTGGTCGTGGAGGAGGATTCAGAGGATGAGGCCATGGAGGAGGCTTTGCACGAGAAGAATGCTTCGACAGAGGAGAAGGTTTTGGCCGTGGTCACGGACCAGTTACTTGTTACAACTGCGGAGTTGTAGGACACTATGCTAGGGACTGTTAGAGCCCCACTACCACTTGTAACTACTGGAAATCTTATGATCATACTATAGAGGAGTGTCCTACCTTGATAGCTAAGATCAGAGAACCTAAGCCAGTAGTACATCAGAACATCCAGCTTATTGCTGCTGAGCAGGAAGAGCCAGAACCAAGAATCAATATTGTGACTCACAGTGGTGTTTCTACCAGTGGGACATCGCAGGAGATGGAAAAGAACACAGGTCAAGAGTGGGTGCACAGAGCTCCTAATAAAGTAACACCACTCGACCTACAGAAGAACAAACAGACATTTCAGGAAGCTAAGGCTTTCTTTGATGACCCTACGCACTCAAGATCACAGGTACCGCCATCTAGGGGTGTACCGCAGCAAGAACCTTATGGCGATAGCCTTGTACAGACATCGCAGGCTACCACATCGGGAAGATGCGATGATGAAGAGATGATAGGAAGTGTACATTCCTTCCCACAGAGTTGTCTTAAAATTGTAAGAAATGAGCAAGCTATTACATAAATTCAGTGCATTATAGATCAGTCTCAACCATCCTCTTCTGTGAGCAGTACATAGTGTGTTGTTCATAATATTATGGGACATACAAGAATAGGAAGAGAGATGCAACTCACAGCACAGGTTGGAGAATTTGAAATGGATGAGGTAATCCTAGATCTAGGATCGGACGTGAATGTTCTTACTAAGCAGACATGGGAATAGATGGGTAGCCCTAATTTAATCAGATCACCTATCCATCTGATATTAGCTAATCAGCAGCGTGTATCACCTCTGGGTCGGTTACCACAGGTGCGAGTTGACATTGACGAAGTTCACAGCTTTGCGAACTTTGAAGTTATAGAAATCATTGGCGATAGTAGACCCTATCCAGCATTTCTAGGCATTGATTGGGCGATCAGTAACATGGCCATTATTGACCTAAAGAGAAGACAAATGACCTTTGAGGATGCGTAGATCTGGGTCATCGCACCGTTGGATCCTTTTCAGGGTCCTAGATATATTGAACCTATCCGAGCAGAGGAGGAGGCAGGTAACATGGAGAGTCTCTATCAGATGACCACGAACTAGAGCGACTACATCAATCCAACCGCAGAAGGGAATATTAGTTGGCAATGCGACAACTCATGTGCATCAGATTCATATGTTGGTCTAGAGAACTGGAAGAACAGACTTCATGAAGTCTCAGCGCGCAGATGCGCGTACTTGACTAAGTCACTGTGATGGATTGGCACAGAGATCAATGCGATTCCATCCTTTCTTGTTCTAACAGATATCCAAGACTTCCTCAGGCAGTTTGAACAACAGATCCCTCACGAGCAGAGGATCGCAGCTATGGACCTTGCAGTACGAGCCACACCTGCAAGATGGTGGTATGCACATAAAGAGAACATCGCATCATGGGATGATATTAAGAGATTCATGGCAATCAGATTTTCTAACGACAGAGAGTATGTCTAGTAGAAAAACACAGGAAAGAGTGACCCCAGATCACACATTCAGACATGTGAATAGAATTGGTCGGACATTCCCGAGGATGAATGGGTTCACCGATTCATTCATACTTTGGATACAGTTCCAAGGAACTAGTATATAGAGACTGAACTGCACAAGGGAACAACAACATGGCCACTAATGATAGACAGCTTCCTACTCACCTTCGCTTTTGAATCTGAGTATCCAAGTGTTTATCAGGCCCTACAAGTAATAAAGAGTAAGATATTTGAGGATTGTACCATATCAGTGTCAGCTCAACCTGAGTGGGCTATCCAGCTAAAAGAGGCGTTAGAGTGTTATAATTTTGCATCTGAACCAGAGGCGGAGGATGAGGATCCTCGCGACACCAACATTCCGGAGTCGGAAGGCACTCGCGATGTTGAGGGACCACAGTTAGAAACTCCAGCAATTACAGAGCCCATCAAGATAAAAAAAATCAATATTGGCACAGGCATAGAACCTAAGTTTGCCTCTATTGGAGACTATTGGAATGATGAAATAGTCAGACAGATTGCAGACTTGTTACATGACTATCAGGACCTATTTCCCACCAAGTTCATAGAGATGAAGGGAATAGTCAGAGACCTGGGAGTCATGAGGATACCATTGAAGGAGGATGCTAGACCAGTGAAACAACGTCCATATAGATTAAATCCACGCTCCAAAGAAAAAGTAAAGGATGAGATCGATAAGATGCTACCAGCAGGAATCATTGATTCAGTAGAAGAAAGCAAATGGGTTAGTCCCATGGTCATACAAGAGAAGAAAACCAAAGGAGACATCAAGATCTGTGTCGATCTGCGCAAGCTCAACGATGCATCGCTCCATGATCCATTTCCGACACCGTTCACTGATGAGGTATTAGACAACGTGGGAGGACAAGAGGTCTACTCCTTCACTGATGGCTTTTCAGGATACCATCAGATCAGAATACATCCAGAAGATCAATCCAAGACCACCTTTGCAATAGAATGGGGCTCGTTCCAGTATACGGTAATGCCCGTTGGTCTTAAGAATGCACCAGCTATATTTTCTAGAGTAGTAGTTGTTGTATTTAAAGAATACATCCATAAGTTCCTAGAAGTATATTTTGATGATTGGACTATATTTGGACTAATTGACAAGAACATAGGAGATCTAAGACTGATGTTAGAGAAATGTAGGTAGTACGAGATTTCTCTAAACTTGAAGAAATGTATATTTTGTGCACCATTTGGTATTTTGTTGGGTCACATTTTTTGCAGACAAGGCTTGATGGTAGATCCCGCAAAGATTTCCATCATTGTAAATCTTCCAGCACCCAACTCAGTCAAGCAATTGAGGACAGTACTTGGTCATACCGAGTATTACAGAAAGTTCATCAAGGGCTATGCAAAGATTACAGCACCAATGGAGAAATTGCTAAAGAAAGATGTAAAATTCCTATGGAATGAGGAATGTCAGCAGAGTCTAGACA
Organism: Pseudotsuga menziesii; assembly: GCA_001517045.1. Classification (NCBI taxonomy): domain Eukaryota; kingdom Viridiplantae; phylum Streptophyta; class Pinopsida; order Pinales; family Pinaceae; genus Pseudotsuga; species Pseudotsuga menziesii. Next base: position 85,305 of record LPNX011124830.1, read on the forward strand.
CACTTAAAGAAAAAATGGTTACAGCACCCATCCTAGTATTTCCAGACTGGAATAAGCCATTTCATGTACATGTGGATGCATCTAGCATCGCACTAGGGGTTGTCTTAACGCAACCAGGAGAAGGGGATATTGATCATCCTATCGCATACTCCAATAGAAAGCTATCGACGGCAGAAAAGAACTACACCACGACAGAAAGAGAAGGCTTAGCTATGGTGTATGCGCTACAGAAGTTCAAGCACTACCTATTGGGTGCCTCGTTCAAAATTTTTACTGACCATTCTGCATTCAAGTATCTGGTCAATAAGCCAGTGTTAGGGGGGAGAATCTGTAGATGGTTACTCCTCTTTCAGGAGTATGACTGGACCTGATCATCTGTCACGGATAGACTCAGGAGAAGAGCCAAGTAACCTAGAGGACAATTTTCTAGATGCGCAGTTGTTTTCTATCCAGATCGTAGATGACTACTATGCTGATATTATTCACTTTCTCACTACAGGATTAGCACCTGATGAGTTCACTAAGAAGCAAAAGAAGCAGTTGGTTGTTAAAGCAGCAGATTTCACCCTGATCGCATGACACCTATACAAGTTAGGACCGGATGAAGTTTTGCGCAGATGTGTGATGCCGCATGAAAAAGACGCTATTATCAGAGAGGCACATTTAGGAACTGCAGGAGGTCATTTCGCAGGAAAGCTGACTACGCAAAAAATCCTAGATGTAGGATTATGGTGGCCTACGTTGCATAAGGACACCAAGGACTTTTGCAGATGCTGTGATATCTGCCAGAGGGTAGGAAAACCCTCGTGATGCGATGAAATGCTGCTGTGACCGTAGGTTATGCTGCGCGCATTTGACAAGTGGGCTATAGACTTTGTGGGTCCTATCAACCCACCAGGAAAGCACACTGGCACGAGATATATTATCACTGAAATAGAGTACCTCACCAGATGGTTAGAGGCCAAAGAAGTAAGAAATTGTGATGCTGCTACAACCACACAGTTCCTTTTTGAAAACATCATCAGTAGATTTGGATGCCGAGTAATTTTGATGAGCAACCAAGGCACACATTTCTTGAACCACACCATTGAATCCTTGACGGAATAATTCCAGATTCAGCACCATAAGAGCACTCCCTACCACCCACAGGATAACGGTACGGTGGAGGCCTTTAATAAGATTTTAGAAAACGCTCTTACTAAGATCTGTAATAGCCAAAGGAGTGATTGGGACCTCAGAGTTAATGTTGTATTATGGGCGTATAGGACCACATGCAAGAAACTTACAGGACACACACCTTTCAGCTTGGTGTATGGACAGGAGGCTGCTATGCCTGTGGAGTATATTATTGCCAGTTTAAGAATCGCTCAGATTACCGGGATGATTGATACAAACACAGTGTAGGAAAGGTTAGCACAGCTGCTTGCCTTAGAGGAAGACAGATTCATCACCGGATTCCATCAGAAAGTGCAGAAGGCATGAGAAAAAGCTTGGCATGATAGACACATTAAAAGTAAGTCTTTCCAGATCGGAGACCTAGTACTCCTCTATGACAGTAAATTCATTAATTTTCCAGGGAAGTTCAAGATGCATTGGCTGGGGCCATATTAGATACAGCAAGTCATAGAGGGAGGTGTCGTTCAGCTCAGCCAGCTGAATGGGGAGCTTCTTCCCACATTGATTAATGGCAGTAGGCTTAAGCTCTATAGCGATAGCCACCCCACCTCTCAACCCTAGCTTACCCAGCTTATGGTGGTGCAGATGTCCAGTGTAGTTGAAAGGAGGCATCGCACCGGGAACTAGTCTACACCGGCAGGTATTATAAGTATGAGGAATCGCATAAGGTCGGTTCATTTTACGCAAGTCAATAGTGGCTTGCGGGGAAAAAAAATGCTTGTTTGTTTGCGCAGGTGATGCGGTGTTGCAGCGCAGCAATGCGATGTTTCCCCGTGCCACATATCCAGTTTTACAACCGACAGAGGGCCAGTCAAGTCACCTTCTGACAGGCAGTTAATGAGGAAATGACCGGTATACCTTACCGTAGATTTGGCAGCAGCATAATTAAGTTTCCAGATTTGGCAAATCTTCGACGAGACCAGCGCCTGTACACACATGCTTCTAGGGAAATGTGATTGGATTTTAGCATTCATTGAGGATCAGATGACGGGTGTGGTCTCACCCATACAATTATTACGACCGACGGGTTCAGTCAAGATGACCGTTGCGTCCGGGATTATTGACCATTGCGTCCGGGATTATTGCCTTTGGCATAAAGGCAGAAAGTGTTCATTCGAGAGGGTTACACTTGCAAAAACGCGAGAGCTATAGAGTAAGCTATTAAGAGTTCCCTGTGTAGAGTTCACCCCGTTATAGAGTGCTGTGATTCCCAGAGTTTGAAGCCGTTGCACACCTAGGATATTCCACCAAGTGGGTTCTGCCCGAGGAGGAACCTTTAGAAGACATTTTGAGAAGGTTTGAGCGTGACGACCTTAGAGGTATTATGACGACACCGCCTAAGGGTGCCTAGACAAGTTCATCACAATCCAGATAGTTGCCATAGACGATGAGCCACTCTCAGATAGTAGAAGAATCCAGTTTGGAGTTGGAGGAAGAAGTTCATAATGCAGCAGACTACATTATGCCATGAGATGAAGATGCACCAGAAGTAAAAATTCCCAAGAGTGGTAAGTTTCCTGTTCCCATACCACAGATTGATTCTCGACTAAAGGAAGATGGAGACCTATTAGGATATGCAGCTGTTGCTAAATTCATATATTATAACCTGGCTGATGCTAAGACATATCCCCAGTTCCAGCCGGATCAGTACCTTACAATTCAGAAGAACCCGAGGATAGGTGCAGACGAATATATTCCCATGGACCATGTTTAGATTCTTGAGCGCTCAGGCCTGCTCAATCTGTTGAGACTACCACATTTCGGACGCGGTGCAGAGCTTAATGCCGTGGTGCGCATCCTACTTTCTTGTTTACATGGAGGTTACCTTTGGCTTGGTAACAAGGTCGACTTGAAAATCGAACTCATACATCGCATCACCAGACTATCCAAGACTGGTCAACACTCGACGATAGATACAACAGGAAAGACCAAGGAACCCAAGCTATCACCCACCCTAGTTGCCAAGTACCAACTACAGAGAGGAGGGCAGGCTTACGACATTGCAAGCATATCAGACAAAACACTCAGCTTTATAGCTAGTCTGCTTGCAGGAAAACTATTAACTAAGGTTCAGCCCAAGGAAGTTACAGGGTCCGTAATTAAACTTGCTATATAGGTTGCAGAGGGGGAACAATGCAATTGGTCTTTATTTTTGTTAAATATGTTTCAGGCAGATTGTTTGGCGGCATAGGATGAGGCTACCCACCATTTTCATTTTTCATGGTTGATTATACTCTGTGCATTTGTGGGGTGGAAGGAGCCGCCCCATACCCAAGTTAGGCAGCTAGCAAGCAGTAAGCCCAGAGGGGTGTGCTATACAAACCTGTGGGAGACTAGTAACCCAGAAAAGAAAAAGCTCAATGCGATAGTATTCTATGAATACTATACGCTGCTGAAGAAAGTCATCCTAGAAGTACCACATATCAGCAAGGAGGTTGTAGACACATACGATGATCGGCTTAATTTCATGGTGGACCGCCATAGAATCCACCTAAGACCAAAGAGGACTAAAAGGGATGATTGGGCTCCTGGCTGGTTCAGGATGACAGCGCAGGATATAGAAGGTATCATCAAAGACTTTGATGACCAATGGAAGCAAGAGTACGAAGATACCACACCTCTACAATCAGATACTGCACAGACACACCCAGTAGACAAGGGCAAAGACAGAGTAGAAACCCAGACACAGGATGCAGAGGACACACCAGAGGAGGAGCCCCAGAAGAAAAAACAAAAGGTTACAAATCCAAGTGGGGAGATTAAATTGATAGTTGATGACTATGAGCAAATTGCAGTAATAATAAGGGACAGAATGAGTGACACCTTTTAGGCAATGCAGGAATCACAGGGCAAGCTGCAGGGGGCCATAGACCAGCAGCTAGGCGAGTTGAAAACATTGACTGAGAAAACTGCCATAATCCACACTCAGTTGAGCAAGGCGCCAGCAGGAGAAATTTCGAAACAGTCGATCTCGCGTGAGGAGATCCTAGTGAAGGGTTGTCTCAACACAGTTTTGATTCCACCAGGGAGCATCAGATTCCCTGCGTCGATGACGGATCCACCAGTATAGTTTAGGCAACCTGTTGAGGTTAACCTTGCATATTTTCACATTGATCAGTTGCAGATGATTCAGCAGCAGCTAAGCGCAGAGCTAAGAGGTAGAGAGCTTGCAACTTATGAAGAAAATACGCAGCTGATACAGAAGAATGCAACACTCACCACCAGCTTTCAGAAAAAGGTAGATGAATTACGAACATATGAAGAATGAGAATGGGATCTTTCTCAAGTTCTACAAAGCATCGCATTGGAGTTACCCCAATGTCACATTGATTTCACCTTACCTTTTCCGCAGAAGGTAAGAAGAGTTGCAGACAGAGCAAAGGATTTGGAGGAAACAGTAGCCAAGATGGAAGAAGCAACGGCCAAGATGGATGAAGACCACAAAGTGCATATTGATGAGCTTGAGGCTCATGCACGAGACACTTCCCAGGCATATAAGCAAGAAAGAGTAGAGGCCTTTCGAATCGCTATTGCACAGATGCAGTCTCGCATCGACGATGCACTGTTAGTACTAAATGATGCGACATACACATGGTCATACTTGGATCAGCCGCCTGAGAAAGTAGAAATCCAACAAAATATTCAGCAGATAGAAAATACCACGGCGGCAATGAAAGAAGAAATTAAGAGCTTAGCAGCTCTTCAGAAGATGAGGAAGACAAAGGAGATGAACCGCTTGCAGCAGGAAGTACAACGATTAAGAACAAAGGAGATACACATCAATGACCTGCTTCAACCCTACCAGGAGCAAATCACTGAGTTAGTCGATACGGTTGAGCAGAAAGTGAGGGAGTTCACTACCACCAGAGAGGAAACTGACGCAACAGAAGACGCCAGTATTAGTCAAGCTTTGCTTGACTCGGCATGAGAGCGTGTCAAAGTGATGTAGAAGGAAGTCGCAGGACTTCATGACAAGTTGCAATGGACTTCGCAGGAAGCCAAGGAGAAGCTACAGCAGGACAAGCCCGCTGGTAGTGGCTCGGGGGTGAGCCACAAGTAAGTGTTAGGGGACTGTTGGAGTAGGGTCCCGCAGCTACAGAAGAAGCTGCTATTTTGACGGATAGACACTTTTGGCGGAGATACAAGAGGCAAAGCTACGACACTGTAGCAGGTTTCTAGCTGTAGATCAGAGCCAAAAACCATGACGTAGAAGACAGAGAAGTCAAGGAAGACGACAGTACCTGAGCGGCTGAGAAGAGAGAGCTCACCCACTGCATTGAAGGCAGTGGCGGAAGACAGGAGGGTTCAGCTACCCTCATAAAGGAAAAGGAGCAACGAGGCCGAGGTATTGAAGATGAAGGACAGAAACAGGGAAGCAGCGCCAGTACCCATGGTCAGCGCTGGGAAGCATGGAAGACTGCAGGAAGCTGTGGTGAAGGGAAGCAGTGCATAGTACCCATGATTAGTGCCGGGAAGCATGGAAGACTATAGAGAGCTGTGGTGTGACGGATATCGGCTACCTCAAAGTACAGATACGTCGACTGTCACTAGTTAGGGTTTGGGTTACTGTTGGGACAGGCCCACAGTGTTGTAATGGCGAGACCTTCGGGCCGCCTATAAAGGGATATATTGTGTATTGTAAAAGAGTTGACTCAGCTGTTAGTTGTTTTGTAGATTATTAGACAGTTGTAGAAGCCAAGATCTGGTTCTGTTATTAGCTGTAGTATCTTACTATAACCAGTAGCTGGCTCATAGAGCATGCATGTAACGATCCGCAGGGATCGACAGAGAGGGAAGAGTATATTGTAAGAGGTGCAATATAGAGGTAGAGAAGAGATCTAAGAGAGAATATCTTAAGCTACATATGCGATGTAGCAGAACTGTGTTTACCTTCCCCTGAGCTATAATAGAAACACAGTTCTGTGGATGTAACTTCCATCCTGGAGGTGAACCACGTTAAAATTGAGTGTTATGCGATTGGTTCATGTGTTTTGTTTATTTGTTGCATCTATCAGTTATTATATGAGCCTTGTTTACAGTTTAATGTATGTATGCGTTATTCAGTTCGCAGTAATATAGAAGGATAGAATTAAGTTGAAGTCTTTGGCATGTTGTATGCGGGTTCTGTTGAGGCCTGGGAAATCGCAGGCGGCAACAGTAAGGGATTCTCCCCAATTAGCGTTCCCAACTAGCCCGCTGACTGTTTGGTATAGGGAATCTGTCCAGTTTACGGTCCGGCTACTGTAGGTCAAAATAACAACAAGGGTTTACCGGTTGCGGCCCGGTCCACCGGAATTTGTATTTTTTACTTAATATGCAATGCACATGCCTATCTAAACCATGCAGGGTGATAAGGATGCCGGGAACCACACAATGTGCTGCGCAGGTTCTTACCTGAACTAAGATGATTAACTATCTATCCACGGGGAGCCAAGATAATTATTATTTAGCAATGCATTAGCTTCATGTAGAATAAACACAATCACAGGTAACTGATATTTGTATTTACAGCACATGAAAGAGAAATTATTCCAACAATGAGATAGCTAACTGTTATGTGAACCACCATCATTACTAAAAGTGAATTTTCCACCAAATAAACTGAAAATCATTCAACAAGACATAAGCCATAGAGTTAGAACGATCTCACAATTCATGGACATATGCTGAAAAACAAAATAGTTCATTTTCCTGCCATCCATTGCACACAATTTGGAAAATCCCACAGCACATTATCCAATAGGAAAACTACAATTCTTTATTGCAAAAAGGAAATAGTTCTTCTTTACAATAGGTCATCCATTGTGACCGAGGAAAAAAGCCCTTTCTTTGTCTCTCTTCCCTAGTTTTATACAAAAAGCAAAAAATGCTTGGGTTGCCCAAAGTGACCTTTGGGCTCCCCAACGCTTCAATTTCTCTCAACCCCTTACAAAATATTACATTATACAAAGTTTGACCAGTCCTTCTCACTCGGAGGGGCCCGCTTGGTCTTCCAAAAATTTCCTCCATGCTACTGCCTCAGCCGCGAGTCCTTCAAATGAGTGGGGCTCCAAGAATTGTATATTCAGCTTGAACTTATCTGCTTGGTTCCGAATAGATTCTATTCTGGCCTTGTTCAGGTGCACCTGTTCCTCCAAAAGCTGAATACTAATGGCTGCGTGTCCAATTTCATTTTTTAGGATCGGCTCATCAAGGGCTCCGATACATTGGACCTTGGCTTCATCCTCCTGCTGCCTTGTCTGCAACATCCCTGCAATTGTATCATGATCAGGGAATTCGTGTAGCCTATGTTCAGCTTCCACTTGACAGCGATTATAGGTGACAAGGGCTCTTCTAAAGAACTCTGTACATGCTCCCTTCGTTTTCTTCACTGTCTTCTGAAAGTCCTCTGCAGTAATAACAGCAAACTCGATCAGATCGTGATCCCGCTTCAAAGCCTGCTTATCTTTAACTGGTAGCTCAGTTGGGGCTTCTTGATCATCTTCTACTCTGGTTATCCTTGAAGTCAGCACCTCCAGGATGTCTTGTGATCTGTCCACGAAATAAGATGCTGTATTTAATATTTCATCTAACCTGCCATCAATCTGAAAGATTTGACACCTTTCTTCTTCCAAGGCCGTTTGCAGTTGCAGCATCCTTGCCTTTTGAGCCAGGATGTGATCTTTGACGGGCTGCAGATCTACCTGCTGCTCCTTGGCTGCCTTCAGCTGCTCCTGCAGATCTCTAACATATAAGGTATTGAATTCATAGATGTCCTTCTGCTGCTCCGTCAGCTCTTCTATCTTTGTTTTCATTTGTTCTCTTTCGTTCTTTAAGTCCTGAATTTCTTGATGTGCCTTACTCAAGGCTTCTTGGGTAGTTTCTTTCGCTTGTGCTTCCTGCTGGATAGCATGAATTTCATGCTTTGTGACCTCCACCTCTTTGAGTGCATGCTCGTATTTTCTTTTTAATCTGTTGCTCTCCTCTCTCTCCCTTCTCAAGGTGTCCTTCAGCTGAGCGGAGGTTTTCTTGGTTGAGTCTATCTCTTTCATCATTTGATCTACATTGTCCTCTGTAGCGTCTATTGCTGCTCTGCCAGCCCTTATGACAAACTTGGGATCTTTATCCGTTCCGACCATCACAGCTTTGTTGGTTATCATGGTACTGGCCATCCCTTCAGCCCCTACCTTTTGCTCAGTTCTTCTCATGATTCTTTTGGTTGCCCTGTCGTAATACACTGTGCTAAAATCAGGAACCTCTTCCCCTTTGTTCGGTGTAAAGGGTATTAACTGGAGCATAGGAGTGGAAGGAATGATGGTAGTGGTCACCTGCATGGTCTGCGCCTCAGGGTTTTCCTCACCCTGACTTTTCTCTGCTTGTGATCCAGAAGCCTGCTGCTGTGTCATCTTTGTCTTCTCGGCTTCCTGTTGTTGAAGTTCTTCATCTATTTTCCTCTGAGCTTCCTCAACTGCTTGCTTTACCTTTTCAGCTGCTTCCTGGGCAGCTTTCTTCTTTTCTTCTTCTCCCTTCTGGGACCATTCTGCAGCTTCTTGCTCTAGTCTCTGGGCTTCTTCCCTTATTCTTTTAGTTGTTTCTTCATCCTTAGCCTGCTCAACTTTCTCCTGCTCAGATCCACCTTGTGGTTTGAACCTCTTACCGAGCGCTGTCATGTTAGCGGCCCTCCTGAAAATAGATTCATCCCTGTCAATGTGATGAGTGTACTCATAAAATACTTTATGTTTCTTGCAGTGCTTGGCCATTCTCTCGTGAGTATCATTCCGTCTAAAGGTCATCTCCCCGAAACAGAACTTTTCTAGTTCCTGTATAAATTCAGGAGCCTGCTTCACATTTGCAAAGCTGCAACTACCTCGCTTAAATGGCAGAGGAGGGTAGGAAGACTTCTTCTTCTGGAATAGGAAATGACCCACTCCATCTATATACACCTATCTGACAGCTTCCTTGTGTATGATATAATCTGTTGCATACTTGGGCAACAGATAAGGGGTCTTTGACCCACCAAACATCCTCAAATACATCCCATTTTCTGTCAAAAAATAGTCACCAAACTCCTCTATGACCTGCATGGCCTCTTCTGACATACAGTTGCATTCCTTTTTGAATATGAGAGTCTCCAGAGGCATGATAAACTGTTCACAGATCTCTCGATAGAAAGTATGGTATTGATTAGCCCCCAACATTCTATATGATGCATATACGGGCATCCTATTCTTTTCCCAAACACATTTAAGCCCGGGGAAAGACTGGTGGCATAGCATGCAATCGATTAGGATTGAGCTCATGTAAAATTCAGACCTTCTCCATTCCTTTCCTTCTGAAGCTGCAGCCACACAAGACGAGAGGTTGCTGGAGACTATGCTCGCCCAATTGAAAATGGTTCCTTGTGTTGCTATAAAAAACATTATGGGTACCCATTCTAACTTAAACAATTTTCCATTTGCCCTCCCAAAGATTCTGTTTAGCATTAAAGCTATGAACCTGTAAGTGGGCCTGAGAGTGGCTGTGTCATAATATTCAGTCACTCTATGTCGGAAGATCTTGCCCGGTAAGAGCATTCTTTTCAAGGTCTCTAAAAGGTCCATCCGGAGGTCGTCCAGCCATATATCTGTAAGGAAAAGCTGAGGCTCTGGTAGATGGTAAGCTAAAGCTACATATCCAGGGCTAAATGCAGCATAGCCCTGGCCATCGACGTTACAGACGAGCATTGAATTGTGTTTGGTATGTGGTAACACCCATTTCATCAACTCGGAGCACGGGAACAGCTCTGGTCTGGTGGCGACCTTCATAATAGCTGATTTCTCTATATTGGCATATATGGGTGCCTCCTCAAGCCCCA
>LPNX011124837.1:15382-109998 GCA_001517045.1 Pseudotsuga menziesii
GGAAACATTAAAGTATATAAAGCAGCGTTATAACAACCCTCCTATTTACATCACCGAAACTGGTACCAGAGTCCGAACACTTACATAACAAGAATAAATATTATTTGTATGTTCTTTGAAAGATCTGAATTTGGAATGAACATGTATATGAATTCGAACAGGATATGCTGAATTTGACAACGGCACAACTTTTCTGGAACTAGCATTAAACGATTCCCAACGGGTGATCTTTTTTTAAAGTTCTTGATTGAGAGGTCACCTGCCTATTGATATTTTCATGTTGTTGGAGGAGCTAGTTGGCTTAGTCCACTAGACACACTAATCGACTAATTGTAGATTAGGTCGACCTCATAGTTCGTGCCGGTTGGTTGAAATGACGAGTAGTTACAATAATTGTTTTGTAAATGTATATATATTTTATTGAGCCAGATAGATACTTAGTTCGATTTATTGTATGAACCCACATGTGTATTGAGTAATATAATATGTTATTCTATCTACCATTCTTGTCTCTTGCATCTGTTATGTGTATATGATTATTATGTGTATTACTGGTAACCTTGGAATCCGATTGATTACAACATTGGACTCATTATTAGTAGTACATATACAGATGAAATGACTATAACTAGATGATTTCAGAGCAGGTGATTAAGAACTGGTGGGAACATAAGATTGTGAATTATTGTAGAATTACGTCAGGAGAAACAGATTGACTATTACGCAAGCCACAGAGAATTTTTTTCGAGTTCATACCTCAGTATTTAAAGAAACTACAGAATGAAAAAACCAAAAGAAACTAAATAAAAAGAGTTACTCCAGAGATTGACAAGAGGAGGCCAAACAAATTTGTCAAAGTGGTTCGAAAGAATCGCAGACGAATTCTGTGAAGAACATGTTGTTGAAGAAAGGGTCTTTATTGATAGTATCCAAGAGAGATTCTATAATGACTTCATCGAACAATTTCTTTGTGCATTACTAAATCTTTTGTTCAAGTTACTGATTGACATAGGCGCAGGCCATATTGTCGAACCTCGTTCGTTACTCATAGAACCGCCATCCAACATGAAGTGGGCGAAAAAACAGAAGGCGTGGGGAAAAAAATTCGAATAAAGAGAGTGGGAGTACTTTATAAGAAAATAAATAGTTCCACCTGGGCTTACTAAAGTGTTTGGGTTGGCTTGGGGGGGTAGTTGGTCATATTTTGGAGTAGAGTAGAGGAATTCTATTTGACTTGTGAGAACACCACCGCCAGCGATGAAAATTTGGGCCAAAAAGGAGATAATTCAAATAGTAAATCACAAAATAATTACAGATATATAGAATTTAGAATGGGAGAAGAGGAAAAATAGAAGGGAAGAGATCAGAGAGCAGGATGTCATGCTCCAAAGGAGAATGAAGACCAGAGTGATAGAGCAGGAAGAGAATCCGCTAAAGTCGGGTCATGACCGACAAGAAGAAGGTATGGAAGAAGAAGTGTCACCAATGGAAGAATATTTGTGGACAAAGAAGCGTGAAACTCTCCAAATTGAGATACCCCAAAACATCACACCTCATTCTTCATTAAATTCTAACCAAAATTCCTGAGTGCAGGATATTGTTCAAGAAGAATTAGGACTACGAGTTGGTGATTTAGGTGTATGGATTCAACTAGACGCAAAAGGAAACGATGTTGACCTTTTAGTAATTCAGCGGCCATAGGAAGGGAATTGGGTTACTGTTTAACCCATTTCATCTAACCGAAGTATTCATCAACTCTACCTGGAACATGAAGGAGAACCCCCCAGCCAATCACAGCTTTAGACAACATAACAGTTTAGTCGAATTTGTAGGAAAGAATTCCCCAGTCACAGTAGTTTACTTGGGTATTGGAAAAAGGAGTCGACAGAAACTGACAACTTGTTAAAAAAAAACCAACAACTACCAATAAAAATTTCGACGCAAACGATAGTTCTATCGAAGACAGTTGTGAACAAAACAAAGTCACAGGAAGTATCCCACCACCTCCACCAATACCACCACCATCCACACCACCTATAGAAGACACTGACATGGGAGATATGGCTCACGTGTCTGCACACATTCCCCTCTATGAGGGCGATGAAGATCCCAGATGACATTGGTTCATCTACGAGTCGACCTGGGAAGAAAACGATGTCACAAATGAAGATAGATAGAACGCACAGTTTGCGGGTGCCTTGCGAAAGTGAGCACTCACATGGTATATGACATATACTGAAAAAATGACTAATGCTACTGTTAATGCTAGAAATTGTTCCTAGACTACCACAAGAACAAGCTAACACAATCTCAAAATGAAATAGAATAAAATTGGTTTTTAGGGTTTTGGTTTTAAAAACTTCATCAGCAAGGAGGAAATAAACATCCACAAGCTAATACATAACTGAATCATGCAAGTTGGATAAACTGGGGATCAAACACATCCCAATAATCCATAAACATTACACATGAAATACTAATTCCACCCACATACTACAAGCATTTACATGATTAAAACTTTAAAAAGGAAATGAAATTGTAGACTGAGAAATCAACCAGATCAGAAATGAAAAAGCATGACAGGTAAAAGGGCTTATCATTTTATATACAATCAATAATATTCATCCACTTACATAAGAGTTATAAATGCTAGCTTGAGAAATCAAAGCTCCAAAAGTCTCTCCTTGAGTGAAAAATCCCCCCTTGCACTGTATGCATGTCTTCCTTTTATCATTACAAAGGTAAAGTAGTTCCATAACTACCTTCTAGGTCGAGATTTGAAATAGTTACATCAATTAGTTACATGATAACTCAAAATATTTAAAGACAATTAACCCAAAAATAACAAATCGAATTTGGGGAAATTTGACGAATTTTTGAAAATTTGGGTCTCAAAGACGCCTTCATATCTCTCGATCCTGGACACATGTGCAAAACCTGAGAGAGGTTTTTTTAAATGAGTATGTTATGAACAAAAATGTCTCTTGGTTTTTAACAATTCCCATTCAATTGAACGGAATATGTGCTGGAAATTTGTGACTAAAACAGGAAATTATTAAATAATTCAAACCCTGAAACCAGGCCACAAAGATGAATTTGAATATCTCAAACGATAATAACGGCTGCAAAACTGAGAGAGGTTTTTGTGCATGAGTCTGTTTTGGAAAAACCCTCTTTTTTTTCCATAATTCGTTTCCATCACCTCGTAATATGCTCCTAATGATAATGCCAAAAACAGGAAAAACGGAGCTGTTACAAGAATCTCCTCATGAAAATATTTGACAAAGGACTAAAAAATGAGGGTTAGATTATAGAGAAAACTTGGAATAAACTTTTATTATAAGTTTTTGAAAGCTTAAAGATATACATATTAACTAATAAGCCCAAAAGACAAACCTTAAAGTTAAATTATTGAAATAATTCAACCATTAAAAGCATTAAATCCAACAAAAATTACTTATTCTCAAAAGTTCTTAAAATCAACATAAAATGTAAAATCATTTTAAACCAATGGTTGAATATTAGGACAAAAAGAATAGATAAACTAAGAACAAGATCTAGTTATAACAGCTACTAAGGAAGAAATTAAACAACAATTTCTATCATCTTTGAAAACTACATATGCAAAGCATCTGGTTGCCAAGAAGCTAAAGACTACAGTACAGAAACCGACAAAGACAGTTCGGGAGTATGACAAAAGACTCAAGTACATACTCAGTCAACTAGATTATAAAATAGATGAAAACTAGCTAATCGAATGGTTTGTTGTAGGACTACTACAAAATATCTGGATGCATATTAGACTAGACACTTTTAATACCTATGAAGATGCACTTACGAAGGCGTTGCAAGTCAAAATAGATGAGGACTACCCGGTGAACCCTATTGATAGTCGTATCGAGGAACAATTGGAGATAATGAAAAAATTGATACGATATCCAAACCTCAAGGGCCATGAACTCTGGTGTACAAAATGCTCAACAGCTAGGCACACTAAAGGTAATTTCCGACAAGAATATCATTGACAAGACGTGCGCTTCGTTCAGTCAAAATGATTTTACGACATATGCCAAGAACATGGTCTACACGTGACAAAAGATTGTCTGTACAATATGAAGAATGAAAAATATTCCTGATGCGCAATATGCAAGGTCAAAAGCCACACAACATCTGATTGTCACCTAAATTTTAAAAGCCAATAAAATTACCATGTAGTCTATCAAAAAAACGTTGTTGCGCAGAATAATGATGATAATAATCCAAGGAACAACAACTGTTGATGTATTTGTAACTTTGGAATGTATTCATCTATGTATCTTATGTCTTGTAACCCGATGTTTATTCTGGGATGTATCTATTATGTAATTGAGTCATGTTGTCATGCCCCGATGTTCCGATCGGGAGGATCTATTATGTAAACAAGTCATGTCAAGTCATTGTGGGTAACCCTCCGATTGTCTAAAGGTTAAAGTCCCCGTAGTTCTGGGGAACTAGGTTTATTAGACTCTCCTAGTAGAGGTCGGCCCAAGTTTGAAGTGAAGATCAAGCTCTCACAGTACAATCCAAGAAACCCAGATCCAGCCATCACAGAAGTAAGTACTCTCATCACAGGAATAACTCTAGAAAGCCTAGAGATAGGTCTAAGTTCATTTGCTATACATGTGATGAAAAAGGACACTTTGCTAGAGATTGTCCTAAGAACAAAATTAAATCTCACAAGAAGAAGGAAGCAAGAGAAGACATCATGCTCATGTTGCAGAGGATGATGAACCTTCATCGAAAAGAACCAGATATGAAAGTGAATATTCTTCAAGCGAGGATGAATATGTTTTGATCTCCTCTCTCATGGGAAACTTCGCTCATGGAAGTGATGATTGGCTTATTGATAGTGGGGCCTCCAAACATATGACTGGATTCAAGGAATCCTTTGTGAGACTTTCAGAACATGAATCACCTCACAAGGTGAAGCTAGGAGATGACTACCAATATCCAATAAAAGGTAGTGGGGAATCTTCCTATAAACTAGACTCTGGTAAGTCTCTAACAATGAAGGAAGTATTGTTTGTGCCAGGACTCAAGAAGAACCTTCTCTCCATATCAGCATTGGATGCAAAAGGAATGAGGGTTGCATTCATATATGGTCAAGTCATCATGTGGCCAAGAGGAAAGACTATCGATGATGTGGTGGTGATTAGAGAACAAGAAGGAGGTTTGTACAAATTGAAGGGCCATCCAGAACAAGATTTGGTCCATGACACAGAAGAGCCAAGTGAACTTTGGCATAGAAGGCTTGCACATGTGCATTACAGAGCACTACCTCTTGCAAGAAAATATGTTGAAGGTCTTCCAAAAATGCAAGCAAAACATGATGGGGTCTGCAAAGGATGTGCGAAAGGAAAGAACACAAAGAAGACATTTCCAAGTAGCGAAAGCAAAGAAAAAGGAATCTTGGAAAATATCCACTCCGATGTATGCGGTCCTATGTCATCAAGCTCACTAAGAAGGTATGCATATTATGTTTCTTTTATTGATGATTTTTCTAGGAAGACATGGGCTTACTTCATGAAGAATAAAGACAAAGTATTCAACAAACTCAAATCCTTGATCGAGAATCACACTGAAAAGAAGATCAAGACCTTTCGATCAGATAATGGCGGAGAATTAACTTCGAATGAATTCAAAGAGCTATGTAAAGAATCATGGATTAAGAGGGAGTTGTACACTCCTTATAATCTACAATAGAATGGGATTGCAGAACGCAAGAACAGAACTATCATGGAAGCTGCAAGAGCTATGCTTCATGATCAAGATCTTCCTATGCATCTTTGGACGGAAGCTACCAGAACAACGGTGTATGTACAGAACCGTACTCCACATAGAGTAGACAAGAACAAGACTCCTAAAGAAGTCTTCTCCGGAAAGAAACCAGAAGTCAGCCATCTCAGAATAATCGACTGTCCGGTATACATACACATTCCAAAAGAGATGAGAACAAAATTAGATCCTTCGGGAAAGAAGGGTATATTTGTGGGATACTCTGAAAGCTTGAAGGCTTACATAATATATTTCCTGGGATACAAGAAGATTGACATCAGCAGAGATGTGACATTTGATGAAGACACAACTTACAAAAAATCCAGAAAGAGACCTGCTAAATAACCTAAAGAAGCAGAAGCACCTAGAATTCATGATACAACCATGAATGAAGAAACTCAAGAAGAAGATCAATAATTTGAAGAACCACAAAGACCTGTAGATCCACCTTTGGAGAAGAATCCTCATAAGGGGAAACCTACTTGGGTACGAGAACTTATCCAAGGTGTGGAAAGATATGGGGCTCCATAAGAGAATCACAGAAAAAGAAAGAGGACCAGATCCTGTTCCGGGTATGTAGCTTTACTATGTGATTTCCTTGATAAAGAACCTTCCAGTTATGAAGAAGCGGAAGAACGGAAAGAATGGAAGGATGCTATGATCGAAGAATATCAATCGATCATGAAGAATGATGTTTGGGATGTTGTCCCAAGACCAGAAGGGAAGTCAGTTGTAACTTCCAAATGGATCTACAAGAGCAAGCATGCTGCAGACGGTAGCATTGAAAAGTATAAGGAAAGATTTGTGGCTCAGGGTTTCTCTCAGAAAGAAGGAATAGATTATGAAGAAACCTTTGCACCTGTATCTAGATACACTTCCATCATATCAGTACTTGCTTTGGTTGCAGTGATGAAATGGAAGATACACCAGATGGATGTCAAGACTGCTTTCTTGAATGGTGTAGTGGAAGAGGAAGTGTATGTAGAACAACCACTCGATTTTGAGACACATGACAGAGATTCTCATGTATGCAGATTGAAGAAAGCATTGTACGGTTTGAAACAGGCACCCAGGACTTGGTACAGTAGGATTGACAATTTTCTATCCAGTTTGGGCTTTACAAAGAGTAAAGCAAATTCCAACCTATACTAAAAGGTTGAAGATGGCAACCCAGTGATGCTTCTACTATATGTAGATGATTTATTTGTGATAGGTACAGATGGGTTGATTGCTGATACAAAGAGAAATCTTTCTGCTGAGTTCGAAATGAAGGACTTGGGTATGATGCATTATTTTCTAGGTATGGAGGTGTGGCAGAGTGCAGATGGAATTTTCCTTGGACAAGGGAAGTATGCAGTAGAGATCCTAAAGAGGTTTGGGATGATGGACTGTAAGGCTATGGCCACACCTATGGCATTGAACCTGAAGCTATTGAGTGATGCTTCATCAGAGACAGTTGATGCCACGATGTATTGTTAGATGATTGGGTCCTTGATGTACCTGACGAACACAAGACCAGACATTTGCTTTGCTGTGAACACCTTCAGCCAGTTCTTGACAGATCCAAGAAATGTTCACTTGATTGCTGCAAAGCATATTCTAAGGTACCTAAGGAGTACAATTGATTATGGGCTCAAGTATGAGTCGAATCAAAAGATTAACCTGGATGGTTATGTCAATTCAGATTGGGCAGGCAGTGCCATCAATAGGAAGAGCACTTCAGGGTGTTGCTTCAGTATGGGATCAGGTGTGATCTCTTGGTTTAGCAGGAAGCAATCCTGTGTGGCACTAAGTACAGCTGAAGCAGAGTATGTCGCAGCTTGTTCAGCTAGTTGTGAGCCAGTATGGCTGCGGAAGCTACTGTCTAATATATTTGATCTCCAATTGGATGCTACTTGTATACATTGTGACAACCAGAGTTGTGTGAAGTTGTCAGAGAATCCAGTGTTCCATGAAAAGTCGAAGCATATCGAGATCAAGTATCACTATATCAGGGATATGGTGCAGAGGGGAGCAGTGAAGCTCTAGTATGTTGCAACAGAGGAACATATAGCTAATGTATTGACAAAGCCATTAGCTAGGCTAAAGTTTGAGTACTTCAAGGAGAAGCTTGGTGTTCTCCAGATAGAGGTTTCCTCCAAGAGAAAGTGATGAGACCCATAGCCATTCTAACATGGTGAGAGGATTGGTTCCTTCCATGGTCAGATGTAAGGGCTGAGCCATTCTGTCATGGTGAGAGTATTGGTTCCTTCCATGTCATATATGAGTGCTGGCCATTATATCGAGTACGACAGATGTAAGGGAAACTACCATTCTGGGAATGGAGGCACTTGGTCAGTTACCAGGAAAACTCAATCTAGGACTGAGAAGCCATTCTGAAATGGTGAGAGGATTGATTCCTTCCATGGTCAAATGTAAGGGATGAACCATTCTATCATGGCTAAAGGATTAAGTTCCTCCCATGTCAGATGTGAGTGTTGGCCATTCTGACGAATAGGTCAGATGTAAGGGCAACTGCCATTCTAGGAATGGAGGCACCTGGTCAGTTACCAGGTAGCTCAGTTTGGGACTGGGGGCCATTCTGATGTGATGATAGGATTAGTTCCTTCATGATCAGATGTGAGTGCATGCCCTTTCGATTCGATGTGTTTACACATGGTCGAATGTAAGTGCATATCCTTTCCGACAAGATGAGATTGGATATAAGTGCTGAGCCATTCTGGAGCGATGTGTTTACACATGGTCAGATGTGAGTGTTGTGCCTTTCCGACAAGATGGGGTTGGATGTAAGTGCAGTGCCTTTCCAACAAGATGGGGTTGGATGTAAGTGTAGAGCCTTTTCGATGCGATGTGCTTACACATGATCGAATATAAGTGATGAGCCTTTTTGACAAGATGAGGTTAGATGTGAGTGTTGGGACTTTCTGACAAGATGAGGTCAGATGTGAGTGTTGGGCGTGCCTTTCTGACATGATGAGGTCAGATGTAAGAGCTGTGCGGGCCATTCTGACTTAAGTGTCAGATATAAGCACTGATGAAGACCTACATGAAGGGTAGGCCTACAGGATTGACTCCGTAGAACTTCCTGTGATGAGAAGAATCGAGATAGCACCATTATGAGATAGCATATGATGATCCAGACTTGATGATGATCCAGATCAAGTGTTGATCCAGCAATGATGAGCCTGTAGTCATTATGATGCAGATCCCGTGATGAAGAAGACTTGAACAAGAAGATGAATTGAAGACAAAGAAGACTCGAAGACAAACAAGAATCGAAGATGAAGAAGACTTGAAGACTAAGAAGACTTGAAGATGACGAGATGTTTCAGTTGATGCAGTTAAGAAGACCAGTGCTAAAAATTGTGTCAAAAGAATACCTTCCTTGTTAAGAGGGAGAGTTGATGTATTTGTAACTTTGGAATGTATTCATCTATGTATCTTATGCCTTGTAACCCGATGTTTATTCCGGGATGTATCTATTATGTAATTGAGTCATGTTTTCATGCCCCGATGTTCCGATCGGGAGGATCTATTATGTAAACAAGTCATGTCAATTCATTGTGGGTAACCCTCTGATTGTCTAAAGGTTAAAGTCCTCGCAGTTTCGGGGAAGTAGGGTTATTAGACTCTCCTAGTAGAGGTCGGCCCTAGTAGGGTTTTAGTCATGACGAGATTAGTATAAATAGAGAGTTGGAGTCTCTATTTAGCACACAACTTATACACACTCAAGTGTAGCGCATAGTTAAGGAAGGAGAAGACACTGGGGCTAGACAATAAGAAGGTTACTGCTGTCGGGAGGTCACTTACTATTTTGGGATTTTCTATTTTGGTGCTAATTCTATCTCTGAGGAATTTGCGGGGTTTTCTCCTTTATGGTTTACCCGAGGAAAAACATTGTGTTCATTGTCTCTTGTGTTTAATTTTTGTGCTTGTTATTCTCTCAGTTAAAGATCCTAATAATGCTAGCTTAATGTTGAAAAACTAACAACAATGACTAGAATGAACAAAACAATCAAAGATATGGCGACCGAAGGTACGAGCGTCGATACGATAATAATCATCGTGGAGGATATTCAAGTCGAGGCTGATTCTTTGGGAACTAGGAAAATAGACCACGGCAATCGATCCAGTGTTAATCATTCTTAAATGAAGGGCATCGACACGCTGAGTGTCCATACAAGGATCGAAATGACCTTAATTTTTGTACCATTTGTGGTGTGGGCAATCACTCATTATAGGATTGTCCCACCATGCTAGAAAAAATCAATAAAAATAAAAATGTTAACATCTTGTCGAGTGTCCAAAAATGTGATGTTATTCGCACTAAGAACTTGCAAATAGGTACTAGGAAAGGCACTAAAATTGGCAATGACAATCCTAGAATAAGCAAAATAAAGAATAAATATGACTATCCTAATCCAGTCATACAAAAGCAATTATATAATGATGCATCAAACATTTTTCAAGAATTAGCCGCATAGGAAGCACATGACGATACTCGATAAAAGATATCCCATGAATTAATTAATCTAATACACAATGATAATTTTTTTGCACAATTTATGACTTATTATACAATCTCAAAAACAAATGTGGCACTAATAAATAGGCTAAAATCATATGCAATTTAAACCAAAAAAATAAAATTGATGCTAACCCTCTTATCGAACTGGAAATTGAAGGTTATCATGTCCGACAAGTCATTCTCGACTTCGGATCACAAGTAAACATCATGACCAGAGACACATGGGAATAATTAGGAAAACCCTGACTAAATGAATCTGGTATATATTTGAAGTTAGCAGATCAAGGCCTAATCGAACCCATTGGAGTTTGGTGGAATGTTGCACAACTATAAAGGGTATCACCACAAAAGTCGAGGAAGGATCCAACTCCTTTCCAACACTAGTAGGTCGGCCATGGGGCAGAAAGATGAAAGCATCCATCTCATTAGATAAAGAAAGAATAAAACTTAAGGGAAATGGACAGAAAGTGATTGTTCCTATTCATCCTTCACAAGGTGAACCTTGGATATAGACAAGAGATGAAGAAGTTGATGTCCGACAACTATTCAAAATAAAACATAATGAAGATTACACTGAGCCAAATATATATGGAGAACTTCATTTAGGAAGCCCAGAATCAGTTGGTTATAACTCAGATGTGGAATTATACGACTGAGAAATGGAAAACTATGAACTTCAAGAAAGGGATAAAAGGTAAACACGTCAATGCTTTTATGTGTCTATAATACCAAAAATATTTGAACGAAGAGTTAGGGAATATCCATCCCTAGCACCAATGAAAACAGAAAATAGACCATCACTTCAGTATAAAGACCACAAATTACCAATCCTTCATGTTGAACAAGTATCCAAAAACATAGGTGAACACGGCCAACTTCAAAGTCTAATCGAAACATTTACAGGACAAAATGCTCGGTGGTGGGATACCCACCAGTCGAGACTTCAAACATGGTCAACAAATTTAACATATTTTGTCGAAATATTTGGGGGAAAGAAGCTAACGAATCAAGCGCAAATAACAGTCTTTACACAAAATAGGGATCCTGAAAATAATATCAGTGCATGTGAAAAAGCATGGAAAAGACTTGGCTTTAAATATGAATGAATATGGTCGCACCTATTCCCATCAACGTTGAACGATCTACCAAATAAATGGTACAAAATGGAAGAAGCATGAGGTGAAACGTCCTTATGGAACGAACTTAAAGAAAATTCCATTAAGGACTTTAATTTTATATCGGAAGATGACCAACTAGTCGAAGCTGTAAAACAAATAAAAACATTTAAAACTGACTGTTAGTAGTAGTTCGAAGGGAACTCACAATCACCCGAACGGGTCATGTCATCATATTCGGTCAAATAAAATACCACAAACAACAAGACTTTGACTAGAAATCGAACGGACAAAAGGGAAAAGTTTTCGATGGAAATTTGATCATCCTGAAATAACAAAACCAATCAAAACAATATTAAAGGTCAAATCAACATAAAAAAAGGAACTTGAACGAATGACAGTAGAAGTCTTTCCAACATCATTTTCACAATTCAAGGAAGGAAGTCGGAAAATTAATGAAAGCAAGGCACGAGAATGGAGGGACGCAAAGGTTAAAACAAAAGAAGTTGACATATTTAACGATGACAGACTTAAAATGGCAAGAATCGAAGATTACTGGAATGAAGAGAAGACGACAGAAATAGTTAACCTACTAAAATAATTTCAATATGTATTCGCTCGGGACTATAAGGACCTTAAAGGACTATTTCACGAAATGGGAGAAATGAAGATAGATATTAAACTGGATGCAAGACCTATAAAGAAACGACCATATAAACTTGCTCATGAGTATTAGGAAATAGTGAATAAAGAAATAGACAATATGTTAGCGGACAGAATTATCTACCCTATAGACCAGCCGGAATGGTAAATCCCAATGGTTTTTCAGCAAAAGAAGCATGACCTAAAAATATTGAGAATCTACATATATTTTCGAGAACTAAACAAAGTTACTCTGATTGACCCATTTTCGACTCCTTTTGCAGATGAAATTCTCAATGAAGTTGCAAGACATGAATGTTACTCGTTTACATATGGATTCTCAGGCTATAATCAAGTACCGATTGCCAAGGAGGATCAAAAGAAAACAACATTTGTGTGTGAATTTGGCTCATTCACTTACAAATTCATGCCATTTGGTTTGAAAGATGCACCATCTATATATTCAAGAATAGTGGTTAAAGCATTCCAGGAATATATCTACAAAACAATGGATGTGTCTTTTGACGACTGGACGATTTACTCGATATTAAAGGATCACTACAAATGGCTAAGGTTAATGTTAGAAAGATGTAGACAAATTCAGCTATCACTTAATATAAAGAAATGTATTTTTGTAAACCCTATAGGAATCATACTAGGACATATTGTATGCAAAGAGGTCATCAACGTCAATTTCGCAATAATCAAAATCATTCTCGACTTGAAACCTCCAGTTAACCCAAAACAAGTCAGAGTGTTATTGGGGAATACAAGGTACTACAAAAAATTTATTCATCCTTATTTAGACATGACGTACCCTTTAGAAGAGTTACTAAAAGAAAATCAAGAATATCAATGGACTGAATAATGTGATGCATCGTTCGACATCCTAAAGAAAAAACTAGTTGAAGCGCCTATCCTCCAATTTCCAAATTGGTCAGTAAAATTCCATGTGCATATTGACGCATCCAGTATAGAAATAGCTGCAATATTGACGCAACCAGGAGATGATGAAATGGATTACCCAATCGTATACAGTAGCAGAAAATTAAACAAAATTCGAATGCAATTACTCCACGACAGAAAGAGAAGCACTAGGAATGGTATTCACACTTCAAAAGTATAGACAGTATTTTCTACCTAACCCTTTTGTGTTTTACACCGATCACCAAGCATTGAAATATCTAGTAAATAAGCCTCTACATCATGGAAGAATCTATCGATGGATACTTTTATTTCAATAATTTGAGTTTGAAGTCGTAGTTTGACCAGGAAAATTCAATGTCAGACCCAACCACTTGTCAAGAATCGACATGGGGGAGGAACCGACTGGAGTCAAAGATGACCTACCAGATGCACATATGTTTAGAATAGAAGTTGTACCTGTCAAACTAGAGTAAATAGATCAATCCTTAGAAAATGGACAAGACTAGAAGGGATGAGTGCCAAAAAGAAGAAAATTTTAGCAATGAAAGTCGTACCTTATAACATAATAAACAGATTCCTCTATAAACTAGTCTTAGATGAGGTACTCCATCGATGCATTCTAGAGCATGAAAGAGAAATTATAATGCATGAAGCACACTATGGCCTAGTTGGAGGACATTTTTAGTCTCACACGACTACTAAGAAAATCCAACATTTTGGATTATGGTGGCCGACATTATACCATGATTCTCAAAAATTTGTCAGTAAATGTGATTGTTTCCAACGATTAGGTCAGCCTCTAACAATTACTGATATGCCTTTAATATCAGTAAATACAAGTTTAACATTTGAAATTTGGGTGATCGACTTTATAGGACCATTTACAATACCTTCTAGAAGTTCAGGGGCACATTATATCATAAAAGCAGTCGAATATGTTACTAACTGGGCAGAAGCAGAACCTGTCGAAACCTATTCCAGTGAAGTAGCCACGAAATTTATATACGAAAATATTATTACCATATTCAGTTGTCCATTGACCTTGATCAGAAATTAGGGGTCATACTTTATTAACAAAACTATAGCAGCTTTAACATACCAGTTCATAATTGAACATAGAAGGAGCGCAACCTATCATCCTCAGTCTAATGGTGTAATTGAAGCATTTAACAAAACACTGACAAGGGGCCTAACCAAAATATGCAATACAGAAAAAGATGATTAGGATGAGAAAATTCATGTTGTACAATGGGCATATAGAACGATGTACAAACGATCAACAAACCAGACACCGTTTAGACTTGTATATGGACAAGAAGTAGTCATCTCGTTGCATTTTCAACAACAAACACCAATAATTGTTGGAATATTACATATTAATGTCAAAGAGGCTTAAAAAAATGATTAATGTAACTAGCTAAGCTAGAGGAACATCGACTGAATGCAATGTAGCACCAAGAGATCCAAAAACAACAACAAAAAGTGTGGCAGGACCGAAACATTAAAAATAAAAAATGGTCGGTTGGATACCTTGTGTTGTTGTATAATAGTTGAGTAAAAGGAAAACTGAAAAAACTACATACAGAGTGGATGGGACCTTATATTGTTAAAGAAATCAATGCCAATAGATCAGCTCGACTGAGAACGTTACAAGGAAAGTTATTTCGGAAACTTGTTAATGGTGCCCGACTAAAGCGGTACAAAAACTGAAAAATCTAAAATAAAATAAAAAACGGTTTCATAATTGTTAACAAAAATTGAAAAAAACTATAAAAACCATAAAAACCTAAAATCAACAAAGGAAACAATATAGAAAAATAAAAATGACAGGACCTTCGATGAACTCTTAGGGAGGAAGTAGTAGAATAACATTCGAAATAAATAATTACCGACAACATAACTATCGACACAAAAAATACCGACCATTCCACAGACATCTTCACAATCATGATGCACATCGACAAAAAGACGGCTCCACGGTCCAATCAAATCATCATGGCCATCGACAGAAGGAGTGCCAAAAGCAAAATGCATTAAAAGAACACTTGACAAAGCATCCTTCATAGTCAAATTCACCATTAATATTCATCAACCAGATCCTCGCCCACTCCACCTATAAATATCATGAGGGATGAAGACCGCACATCACTCCATGAAGAGCTAGAAAATCAAAGCTATCTGGATTTTGAGACCAAGATACATGTGCAAGAACAAGAGCAATTTACCGACAAGATGGCACTGAAAAATACAAGATCTACAACAAGCAAAATGAAAGACATAGAAACCACCACGACTCCATTGGTACAAAGGCTAGAGAACATTCACAAAGTGAAAGTCCTAGAATCATCATGGTCAAGATTATGGAAAGAAATCAAACAACGAATGTACAAAGACAACAAAATGACGTCGGAATCTCAAAAAGTGAGTGCCAACACCATTCTTAGCTACCTGAATGCACCCCTCAAGGAAATATTTAAGGGAACGAAGGACATTATAGAAAACTTCATTGTTAGTAGGTACCATAAAGGAAAATACTATTTTGACAGACCTGTCGAGGTGTCTGGTGACATCGTGTACAGACTAATCGGACTATCAAACAAAGGTGAACCAGTTCCTGTATGATCAAATCCAGGACTAGTCGAAAAGCTAACAGGAACTAGAGTAGGGAAAAAATATAGAGGACTGGTAATTTTCCAGATTCAGCACACTACGCCCAAGATAGTGGCAAAAATTATCTATGTAGGCCTAACCACTACACGGTGCGGCTACGATTTAAAAATTGACATGTTGGAAGCAGTCGTGAATGTAGCGGATATAGGAAAAACTTACCAATGGGCACAGTACCTAGCAGATCTAATTAAAAACATCTATGTAAAATGTCAATAGGAAAGAACACCAATCTGATTCCCATCCTTAATCATATGGATCGCAATGTTCTATATCCGACTTGTCAGAGATCCAAAATTCGATGAGCCAACAAGATTTGGTATGTGGAACTTCAAACCATTTTCAATGGCTGGAAATTCTCAGGAGCTAGAGCGAGCCAAGGTCTTGTTGGACACTTGGTTCCAAACCTTAAAAATAAAAACATCCAGATGGAGGGTACCGTAGAATGTCTGGAGATGTCTGTCGTCATCAGCAAACATTCAACTAGAATTAGACCACACTGCAGTATGGTTCATGCAGGGAGTTGGAGGAAAGGTTGAGCCTCACGATTTTTAGCCATCAAATGAGGATATCTTTGCAGAACTATCCTGACAATCTAACACCAAGATAACCATACTGATAATTGCAAAGAATATTTATCATTCGATCATCAATCCCTTGACTGACCAAGACAAAGAGGAGGATTATGAAGTACATATTCATATCAACACTTTTACCTTGGAGGACACCCTGACAAAGGAGGTCAATAGTCTTCAAGTAGCTATAGTACCACCAACGCAACAAATAATTGAACTGACACAACAATAGGAGGAAGAAGTACCAACGGATGAAGAAACCCAGTTCGACAAACACTTCTGGAGTATGCTATGAAAAAAGAAAACATCTGTCACTTAGTTATTGAAATATCTAAAGCTCAATAGAAGAAAAGGACTCTAGTTAAAGGAAAAGGGAAGCGTGGACTGCTAGTTCCATAAGACTTCGATGATAAAGATGAGGTGCATTCCAAGACTGCTGAAATATTAGAGGACGTTGCTAAAATTAAGGTATCAGTCGAAGAACTGTTCAAGAAGTTCATCGCAGATGAAGCAAAGCAGTCGAGAGCGAAAAAGGTAAAAAAAATTACTCCTTCTGAATTTGATTCTATCAACCTAACTGCCACTCCACCACACCCATCCCCAGTCTAGATAGTCGAAAAAGGATTACCAACTTTGACACCTATTACACCAACAAACCCATGCTTGCATGCACTGCCTGGAAGACTCCGGACAAAAGCTGATAAAGATGTCGATATACAAGATTCTGTCAACCAACTCCCAACCTTTTTCCTATGGTTCAACAACTGCATATAACAAAACCAGTTGTGATTCAAGAACCCCACAACGAATTCTCACCATCCCTCAATCTCCTGACCAACCACAAAGTTTTGTACTAGGACCACAGATCGTGGGGGTCATCAAGTCCAAATTCCAAAGGAACCTCGACAAAACCTTTGAATATGTGGTAGCACAAACCTCATCATTCATCCCACAATCCATCACAAACCCTCTCCAACCGATTAATGCAGAATATGAAGGGACCATTTCAGAAGAACTTGTCGAAAATGACCAAATCGAAGTATTAGCATTAAATTAAGAAATGGTCAAACATACAAAATCTGTCGATCCCAATGAACCTGTCGAATCGCCTCAAGTATTTGAAAACCCTCTGCCGACATATTCGATCCCTAACCCTCCATCTACTTCAGAACAACTACCCTCACCTGCACCTCCCTCGTCCACACCACCTTGACTTACACCACCATCTAATATCCCCCTTCCCGAAACTCAGTTAATAAACCCTAACATACCAAGAAGTACCATAGAACAACCACAGACTAGACCATCACCGACAGAAGTAGCTAAAGCATAGAACAGAGAACAAGAGCGGTGAATAAGAAAAGAAAGAAAAAAGATAAGGAACAAAAAAAGAAAATATAGTCAACACAACAATAGGTACCATCAGTTATTCACTTGAATCAATTAGGGTCAATCACAATAGTGGACACACAAAATATCAGAGATGGAGAGATAGACCGGCTGGTGGATGCACTCAATAAAGAATCAAGAATAAGAAAAGAGAAAAGAAATGAACAAATTAAAAGATTAAAAATAGAACAAACTGATTTTCTAACAAGATGCCAGGATTTGGAAAAACAAATCATCCTATTACCATAAGTGTGGAAATTGAACCCAAGAGATAGAACATTTACACTCACAATATTGCTAATCAAACATGCAAAATTCACACCAAAGGAGACTGAAATTGGAGCATAACACTAATCTGTATTCAATAAGTGTACAATAGCCAACCTTGTGAAGAAATAGGATGATGCAATATATCATTACATGAGAGAATTGAATGCATAAAGATGCCATTCGAAATAGTCAAAAAGTAGGCTTACTAAATCTAGTCAAATCCCCCATGGGTGCATAAAGCAGTTTCCAAATCTATGAAGATGCTCACGAATTTTATAAGTCAAGTGGGAAAGCTAAAGAGGGATGGAAATAAAAATCATACATTCTTTTATTTGGAGAAAAGGAGGGAGGATTATGTGGGCAAAAAACAAGTCAACTACACCTAGCCTAGCTTTTCCTTTTTCCTTAAATCAGAATAAAAATAAGGCAACTTTTCAGAGAAAGCAGATATGCGCTTTGGAGGATCTGGAATAAAGCATACATGCTAAATTGGGTTTCCAAGATGTTTCCCAAGTGCTCCATGACTCATTTTTAGCATGTGTTGACTTCCAGGACTTGTAGAAGGCAACTAGCATAGAATGGAATCTAGGAAACTAGGTAATAAGACAAAAATAATTAAATTAATGTCTAAGGTAGGTAAATATGGGTTGATTATTATAACACCCCACCTTAAGCCTAACTTTCTGAGTAAATATCAGAAAAATATAGGGCCTAGCAACAAGGCTTAGTCACCCTTTACATACTGCGTGTCCATACAACCAAGGAAAGAGGCAAAACCCCAATGGGAAAATCCTCCCTTAAACATGGACAGAAAAAACAAAATTTTGGAAATCTTGTCATCAATCATGCTTCACAGCATGATCATCAATCCCTAGCAATGATTTGAGATTGTTGAAGGTCGTCTCACAAAAAAATTTGGTGAAGATGTCTGCTACTTGTTCTGAAGATGCACAGAAGAGTAGATCAATGGTGCCATCATGCACAAGCTATCTGGTGTAGTGCATATGGATCTCAATGTGCTTGATTCGTTGTCTCTGAACTAGATCATTGTAGATTCAAATGGTGCTCTGATGATCACATTAGATAATAGTTGAAAACTCTAAATCAAAGCCACATTCTCCAATTATCCCCTACAACCACAAACATTGATGTGTTGCATTTACAACTCCTCTATACTCCGCTTCTGTAGATGAGAGTACTATGGAACTCTGCTTCTTTCTTGACCAGCTAATTGGTCCTTCTGTAAGCATGAACACATATCCTAATGTATACTTTTGATCTTTGTTGTCACCTGCCCAATCACTGTCAGTAAACCCAATCAAATCAAGATCAGATTTTGCTTTGTATAAGATCCCATGAGTTCTTGTTCCTTGAAAAAAGTTTAGGATCCTTTTGGCTGCCCTCCAGTGGATCTCATGAGGCTGATCCCTGTATCTAGAATCCACACTAACTTCATAATATTGATCAGGTCAAGTGTGTGTAAGATAAAGGAAACACCCAATCAACTGCCTATACAGTGTATTATTTACCATAGGAGAAGAACCTACTTCTTCAAGATTAAATCCTGAAAGGAAGGGAGTCTTTCTTGGCTTGCAATATTTCATGTTGAAATTGTTCAACAAATACAAAGCATACTTGGACTAATGTACTTTTATTCCATGTTGGGATTGAGCAATTTTGAGATCCAAGAATTGGCTCAACAATCCCAAATCTGTCATAGAAAATGCATGGTTCATTGCATCCTTCAAGGAGGCAATCTCTTTATTTGAACTTCCTATAAACAGAAGGTCATCCACATACAAGACAATAATAATCAAAGAACCATGAATCATATTCAAATAGACATTAGGATCAGACTTGCATCAAACAAAACTCAATGATTGCAAAAATCCATCAATCTTG
Source organism: Pseudotsuga menziesii (assembly GCA_001517045.1). Taxonomy (NCBI): domain Eukaryota; kingdom Viridiplantae; phylum Streptophyta; class Pinopsida; order Pinales; family Pinaceae; genus Pseudotsuga; species Pseudotsuga menziesii. The sequence continues at coordinate 35,212 of LPNX011124837.1, forward strand.
GCATACCAAGCCTTGGGGGATTGCTTGAGCCCATACAATGATTTCTTTAATATGCACACTAAAGATGGATTAGAAACAAACCATTCAGGTTTCTGCATGTAAATCTATTCACTGAGATCTCCATTTAGTAAAGCACACTTCACATCCATGTTATGTACCTCCCACTGCTTCGAAGCTGCAATGGCTAGAGCTAGCCTTATGGAGTCCATATTTTCCACTGGTGTAAAGGTTTCATTGTAGTCAATACCATGTACTTGTGAGTATCCCTTGGCTACCAATATTTCCTTATATTTAAAAGGTAAACCATCAATAGAAAACTTAGTCTTGAAAACCCACTTACATTGAACTAGCTTTCTCCCTGGGGGAAGATCAACCAGTTCCCAGGTGTTGTTCTTCTAGAGCGAGCTGAATTTTTCTTTCATGGATGTTTTCCATATTGTATCATGTGTTGCATATTCATATGTATGTGGATATGATTCAACCATCAGATAGCAATTCTCATCAAATAGAGGATCTTTCACACAAAGGGCACTCTCAAATTGAGATCTAGTCCTCCTAGTGTCACTAGGATTTCCAGCTAGTACCCCAGCTGCATGAATGGTATTTGATGCCCATTTTGGTCTTGTAGGACTGTTAGGATATGCAATCAAATCATCATTATAAGACATACCAGAATCAGCAAACTCATTATTCCCTTCACTTACAATCAATGGATCCGGTGGTGAAGAAGACTCTCCAACTTCAACTGCTACTAAAGGCTCTTCTTGGAACTGAACACTTCTTTCAATGAAAGATTTCTTAGTGCTCAAGTTGATCAGCTTGTACCCTTTTGAATATTCAAAATACCCAACAAATAGGCACTCTTGTCTTTGGGGCTACAAAGCCTTCTTCTTTTCAATTGGAATTCTAGCCCAAGCCTTTGAGCCAAAAATCCTGAAATGGGTCACATCTGGCTTGTGCCCACTCCAAGATTTGAAAGGATTCATACCATCAAGATTATTATGAGGCACCCCATTTGGATGTAGGATGCACATTTTATAGCCTCAGCCCAAAAATTTGGTGGCAAAGTCTTAGCCTCCATCATGCAGGTTGACATCTCCTTCAGTGACCTGTTCTTTCTCTCAGCAACACCATTTTGTTGTGGTGTGTAAGGATTGAATGTTGCATTTGAATACCTGCATATTTACAATAATGAATGAAATCATACTTGACATACTCACCACCATTTTTATATTTGAGTATCTTCAATTTCCTCCCAGATTGGTTTTCAACCAAGGCTCTAAAGACTTTGAAGAGGTCAAAAACTTCAGACTTATGCTTTAGGAAGTGAACCCAACAATTCCTGGAAAAGTCATCTATGAAGGTCAGTGCATATTTGGCTTGACTCATGGACATATGAGGGAATGGACCAGCAATGTCACTGTGTATCAGCTCAAGAGGTGCAAAGGTCCTCTCATGACTAGCTTTCTCATACTTGTGCTCTAGGTGTTTTCCTAGGATACAACCTTGACAGACTCCCTTAGAAAACTTGATCTTTGGTAACCCTATGACCATATCTTTTTCACTCAAATCAGAAAGATACTTGTAGTTAATATGGCCAAATCTTGCTTGCTTCATTAGCATGAATCAGAAGAGCAGAGGGGTTTGAGTAGGGTAGAAAATGGGAAAACGTGTATAGCTTCGAAGTGTGATCTACAACACCTTTTGCTATGACTTTACCATTCAAAATCTCAGTGATTTCAACATCATCAGGGGAGAATATGACCTTCTTTGGAGACCCAGTATGAGTCATCTGATACATTGACAATATATTAGAGGAAAGACCTAGAACATACAACACATTATTGAATTTACCATGGTCAAGATCAATCCTTCCCTTCCCCAAACTGTCAGTGAGAGAGTCATCTCCCAAAACTATTAGTGGACCTTTCGACATGTCAAAAGAGGAGAATGTCTCTTTTGTTGAAACCATATGTATAGAAGCTCCAAATTCTATGATGAAGCTAGGTGAGCTTGATGTGCCACCAACCAAGGCATGTACTCTCTCTCTGTCCTCTAAATTTGATCCTCCTTCCCTCTTATTTGAGAAATCAGGAAGGGATATGTTATTCTTCTACAGGATTTAGATCAACATGTCAATTTTCTTCTTCATACAAGAGCTCTCAAGATGATATCCCTTACTACAGTATGTGCACTTTCTCATTTCTCCTTTGTTCTTCTTCTTTTGGGAGTTCTTCTTAGAACCTTGGGGCTCCTCTTGAGACTTGTTCTTGTCTCTCTTTTGCTCAGGTGGATTTTTAGATTTTTTCTTGCTTTTTGAATCCACCCTTGAATCTCCATCAACCAAAGCTTGGCCTTTGGAAGGTTTGATGGTGCCCATCATCACCAACTTATCTTTCTCCTGTGTGAGGGATTCCATGAACTCTGCAAGCTTAGGCATCTTCCAGGCTCAAGCTGTCAACTTGGTGGCATGGAAGGTCAAAACAAACACTAAATAGCCAGGACCAAGCTTAGATAGTATGGAAAAAACTAGTTGCTCTTCCTTCTTTTCTATCCCACACTGTTTCAACTGCAAAACAAGGGCCTGAAACTTGGAAAAGTAGAGTTGCAATGATTCAAAGCTACTGAGAATCAAGGATATCAGCTCATTCTCGATTTGATGTCCTCTCATCTCATCTATTTTTCCAAAAATATATTCTATATTCTCCCACACTTCGTTTGGTGATGTCAATCCATCAAGATGGAAGAGGAAGTCTCTTGAAATGCTCAGACACAAAAGACCATAGGCCTCATCCCTCCTGTTGTGCCATTTAATTTTATTTGTAGCTGCATTGGGCTCTGCCTTAGTTTCCATAGTCACCCTATAGAGACCTTTCACTCTCAACAATATCTCCATATCATATTTCCACTCAAATAAATTGAATGGATTCAAGATGATCTTCTAAGATTGGTTCATAGCTCAGAAACTATGCCCTCCAGTCAGCAGAATGCGCTCCCAGTCAAGATGTTGAACCTTAAATAGAAATAAGGAAGGAGATAAATTGATCTACAAAGGCTCTGATACCATGTGTAAATTGAACCCAAGAGATAGAACAATTACACTCACAAAATTGCTAATCAAACATGCAAAATTCACACCAAAGGAGACTGAAATTGGAGCATAACACTAATCTGTATTCAATAAGTGTACAATAGCCAACCTTTTGAAGTAATAGGCTGATGCAGTATATCATTACATGAGAGAATCGAATGCATAAATATGCCATTTGAAATAGTCAAAAAGTAGGCTTACTAAATCTAGTCAAATCCCCCATAGGTGCATAAAGCAGTTTCCAAATATATGAATATGCTCACGAATTTGCTAAGTCAAGTGGGAAAGATAAAGAGGGATGGAAAGAAAACTCATACATGCTTTTATTTGGAGAAAATGAGGGAGGATGATGTGGGAAAAAAACAAGTCAACTACACCCAATCTGGCTTTTCCTTTTGTCTTAAATCAGAATAAAACAAGGCAGCTTTTCAGAAAAAGTAGATATGCGCTTTGGAGGATCTGGAATAAAGTAGACATGCTAAATTAGGTTTACAGGATGTTTTCCAAGTGCTCCATGACTCAGTTTTAGCATGTGTTGACTTCTAGGACTTGTAGAAGGCAACTAGCATAGAATGGAATCTAGGAAACTAGGTAATACGACAAAAATAATTAAATTAATGTCTAAGGTAGGTAACTATGGGTTGATTATTCTAACAAGAAGGAGTTGACACTGACAGACCATTGGAAAAATCATACCAACTATTTGAAAGTGTCCTGTCTAGTTTTCAAGCACAATTATAGGAAAAAAAATAAGAGCACGAAGAAGAGACATATGTATTACTGAGAAATAAGCATACAAGATTCTCAGCAGCGCATAATCTACTGAAGGAACATTTCGTAGAATTCATTTCCATAGAAGAAGTTTTGAGGAACTGGTACACCTATTATGGCCAAGTGTTTCAGCAGGTACGACAGACTCGTGAGTTCATTAGTTCACTACAAAACCGACAAAAGAGCACAAAAGTGATGAAGAAGACAGTTTAGGACCAACTTATGTTAGAGAAGGGAAAACTTGACAAACTAGAGAAACAAGAACATCAGTGGATTAGTCAGGCCAACCCAACATATATAGACTCGACAAGATTCATTCACACATGAAAAGACTACTAGACACTGTTGAGGAAAAATCACAATTCCTAAGACCCGACATGAGTAGCATTGTTGACATAAACATACATCAGAAGATGGAGAAATTGTCAAGTCTTACAACTCTGACTATTGACATCCAAAAGGCACTCCGCACTTGGGAGGAGTTCTAGGATCATTTACCAATTACAGCAGAAGCAATTGTGGAAGCTTGCATACAGAAACAACCACAAATCAGACATCACAGCCCGTGACAAAGCATTATAGAACCTACTAGAGACATAAATTTTTCTACCTCCCTTGTATCTTCAAGGCGAATAAAAATTTTGTTCATGGGGGAGATGTTGGAGGAGCTAGTCGACTTAGCCAACTAGACTCACTAATCGACTAATTGTAGATTAGGTCGACCTCATAGGTCGTGTCGGTTGGTTGAACCAACAAGTAGTTACTATAATTGTTTTGTAAATGTATATATAGACTGTTGAGATAGATAGATACTTGGTTTGGTTTATTGTATGAACCCACATGTGTATTGAGTAATATAATATGTTATTCTGTCTATTATTCTTGTCTCTTGCATATGTTATGTTTATATGATTATTTATGGGTATTACTAGTAACCTTGCAATCTGATTGATTACAACACATGTCCTCCTCATCCTCTTATACCTACAAGTATGTTATTATGGGGGTGGTTCTTACTGCACCATGTGCTCTAAAATTTCCTTTGTGACTCATGAAAACCTCATGTCTTAAAGCAATAGAGTAGGAGCTCACTGTTAGAGTGAATGCACAGGTTCATACCTCTTGTCTTACTGCTCCTTTTTCCATTCATTCAAGACACTCTATTTGTACTTAAAAATGAGAAACGACACTCTATATGGGATGTCCTAAAGGATTTAGTTTGGGAATTACCTTTAAGAAAACCCTTGTACTGTGTGCCAACAAAGGAACCAATTCTAGATATACTATTGTGCCTTTAATAACTTCCCCACAAAATGCACCAATAATGAGTTGTGTAATAGGAGTATGGATTCACAAATTGTTGGCAGTTGTATGCAATGAAAAAAAATATGATCACATAAAAGCTAACACAGATTCACTATATATATACACCCATGCAGTATATGTCCTTAGAAGGGGTCCATCCTCCTTTGAACAAACACTACAGAAGATCATAGAGACTACAAGGCCCTCACTTAAACATGGTGATTGAAGAATAAAATAATATTACATTAGCAAAGATAAGTACCTATCCTTAGAAGGGGTCCCTCCTCCTTTGAATAGACACTATGAAAGATCACAAAGACTATAAGGTGTTCACATAAACATAATGATTGAAGAATCAAACTATCTTACATTTAACATTGTAGTAAATATACAATCCACTCTATTCCTTTCCTAACAACTTGACAACCTCCCTTACAAAGGAAGAGGATCGTATTTATACTTCAAATAGGCCTTACAAAACATTCTAAATACAAATATCCCAAGGCCAATTCAACCCATCTTGATCTTCAAGACAATTGTATGATAAATATAGGGCTTTATTAATTAACTACTAAAGATATTCCCAAATATGTTATTTCAAACCAAATGTTCCAATATAAGTGAAACTGTTGCTTGTTTAGCTCTTAACGAGAATATTTGTAACAAAAGAGTTGTTACAAATCTCTTAATTGTTAATTTTTGTACCAAGGAAGTTGTTCCCATAGTGACTTTTTGCCTAAGTCACTTAAAAAGGGAAAATAACATGACCCTTGCATTAAATGACTTGAGAAGAGTTTTTAATTTTCACTTTAGTGATTAAAGTGGCATTTTGGTAGTATTTAATTTTAAGTTGAGTGAAATTAATTATGGAGAGAAATAAAGTGCACATTATTTCTCATCCATTAATCTAAGTCAAGTTGGACCCTTGGATTAGATGACCATTCGACTACCTCATTAAACAGCAAAAAGGAAAGGGAAGAAAAATTAGACTCATTCCTTTTTTCCATGAGGATTGGAGAGCAAGTGAAGGAGAAATAACAAGAGGCTAAGAGAGATCAACGGTGGGCACAATTCCCAATCACTATATATCAGCATTAAATACAATTTTGTATAGCACAAATCCCAAGAAATTTTTGGGTACAAAAATCAAGTTATGTAGAGCGGCATTTATTGTTGAGTCTACACTAGGGGCACAAAATTCAAGACTGCTTCTGGGAACGAAAATCAAGGAAGTTTTGTACATTAGTGGGCACATTTTTCAAGGCAATTCATGCAGTTCTGAGGCACAAATTTTGAGGTGATTTTGTACATCAAAGAACGTGGAATTCAAGGACCGTACAACATTGGGCATAAAAAACAAGGACCACACAGTCAAAGTGAGGCATGGATTTCAAGGCGGTGTGATAGCAGAAAATTGATGACTGTTAAATTTTGTTTTCAGTCATTCAATGAGCATTGTGGTTGAGATAAGTTTATCTCTGTTTTTTTTTAAATTGTTGTACTTGAATTTTATAGAATAAATAAAATTCTCTCTCTCTCAAGAATAGGTTTCCACCAAAGGTTGGGGTTTTTCATGGTTCATTTTGACCAAAAATAAATGTGTATGATTTTTATATGTGCCTATGTTTTATTTCTGCTCATTGAAGTTGTAAAAATTCTTCATGTCTTTCTGTCAAAATTGTTTATGAGAAATATCAACTAATTTGTTGTTGAAAGTAGATTGTGTTGGGAATTAAACAATGAAAATGGTAGCATGAAACCGGGTTGGGGAATGAGATGAAAAAATTACATTGTATCAAAGATTTGTTAGAGAAGGATCATAATTAATACAGTCAAAATTTCAGACTGTCAGTGAAATTCTTTTGTCAGTGGAAAGCACCTTGTTGAAGCTTGAGCTGTAGTTAAATGGAAATAGGACATAGGTTGGATGATAGGCTATATAAGGATAGGAATTTTGTCCCATGGAAAGCTATATTGGTGCTTATATTGGAGGAAAATGAACTTTGGGATGACGTGGTTCATAGTACACAAGCAAATCCTATTCAAGCTCCTACTTCCATCGATCCACAAGCACTTGCAGCCTTCAACAAGAAGGATATAAAAGCTAGAAGGATTATTATAGATATAGTTAAAGACCATGTGTATAAGATGTGGGATTCTTTGACCATCTTGTACCAAAGTTCAAATGAGAACCAAAAAATGGTGTTGAGGGAAAAAGTGAAGAGTATTAAGATGGGAAAATAAGAGGGAGTGACTTCCTACCTTATTAGGATATCACGGGTGAGAGATGAGCTTGCAACGGTAGGAAAGGTTATTTCTAACACTGAGCTAGTGAGGAAAATTGTGAATGGGATTGTAAATTCTCAGGATGTTTTAGTGGAGGCTATAGTAGCTAGGGAGAACTTGCCCTCTTGGGACAAACTCTAGGATGGTTTCGTTCAGGAGGAGACCTGAGAGGTATTGTATAGGGGAGCTCTTCTAATGGTAGGGAGGATGATGAGAATGTGGCTTTGACTTCCAAAGGAAAGAATAATTTCAAAAAGGGCCCCAAGAAGGGTGGGGCTAATAAGCAAGGTTGATAGAAGAATGGCTTGAGCACTGTAAAGTGCTTTGATTTTCAGAAGTTTGGGCACTATGTTGGACAGTGCCCATAGAAGAAGAAGAATAAGAAGAAGCAGTAGATAATAGCTTTAGCGAAGTTGATGAGTTTATAGCTAGATTCAAGAGAGAGTTTTCTCTCTATGATGGACATGTTGAGAGAAAGAGTGCATCCATAATCACTAGTATAGACATTAAGATTGAGATGGATCATTCGTTGTTGACTGACCATTCTTTTAGTGCTTCCACTACTAGCACTTGGTATATTGATATTGGAGCTTTGTTTCACATGACAAGTTCTCGAGAGATGTTCTTTGAGATTTCACGGGAAGGTATATATGTGGAGGTAGTGTTGGGGGATGACACAATTGTCAAAGATGTTGGGCATGGGACCATTACATTTTAGAGAGATTCCATGATTCCCATGACTATAAGGGATGTGTTGTTTGTACCTCGGCTGAAAAATAATTTGATATCAGTTTCCATGATTGAGGATAGGGGATTTGGGGTGTCTTTTATGGATGGGAATGTGCATGTTTTCCCCAAGACTATACGACCATCTACCTCTTGCACCATTGGAGTCAGATGTGGGAAGTTGTACAAACTCTTATTTCAGCCCTAGCATGCTTTGAAACATAGCAACAAAAGTAATATTTGTGAGATATGGCATATGAGGATGGCCCATATGCATCATCCATCTTTGAGGATTTTGAGGGACATGGTTACAAGATTTCCTGAGTTCATCATTGAGCACAATAATGTATCCATAGGGTGTTCTTTGGGAAAGTAAACCAAGAATTCCTTTCCAAACAGTGATAGTAGGTCAGTTGTAGTGCTTGATTTGATACATTCTGATTTGTGCGGTCCTATGTCATATGGTTATCTGAGAGGTTTCAAGTATTATATTACATTCACTAATGATAATTCCAGGAAGACCTAGATCTACTTCGCGAGGAGCAAGTAATCTAAGAATATCTTGCAGAGGTTCCAAGAGTTCAAACCTCTTGTGGAGAACCCGACTGGGAGGAGGATTTGGGCACTCAGATCAGATAACATGGGTGAGTATACCTCCAATAAGTTTGATGAGTATTACACACAGGAGGGCATGCAGAGACAGTTGACAGTACCATACATTCCTTAGTAGAATGGAGTGACGGAAAGGAAGAACTGATCTATTGGCGTAGCATCAAGAGTCATGTTACATGATTAGTCACTTCCTTTATTTCTTGGGTCGAGGAATGTAGTACATATGTATACCTTCAGAACAAGAGTACCCATCGTGCCTAGGGAGAAATACTCCTAAGGATATGTTCATAGGAAAGAAACCCTAGGTTATTCATTTTCACATATTTGGTTGCCTGACTTTTTCACATGTCCCTTCTGAGATGAAGATAAATATTGAGCCTGCTGTAGAGAGAGGTGTCTTTGTGGGATATGATGAGACTTCGAACGCCTTCCCCATTTATATTCTTTCCCTAAGGAAGGTTGTTGTGAGGCGAGAAGTGATATTTTAGGAGGACCGAGCCTTCAAGAATTCTAGAGAGTCAGTGCAGGAGGAGTAGCAGGTACCCACACCTTAGGCAGCTTCACAGGTATCTTCAGTACAGAGTATAGGTTCACATGTTTCTAGGGTTACTTGACCATAATTTACAACCACAAGATCTCCAGGTTTAGTGGTTCATCTAGTAGGTACTTTGGGGATAGGTTTTGGTTCTCAATTAACAGGTTCACCATTTACAGCTATCGGATCACAGGTTTCGCCAGTGGCTAGGTCACCAACTCCTGGTCCATAGTTTTTCTGGCCATCTACTTCTGGGAGTTCTTTAGATGATGATAGACCAAATTGGGAGAAACCTTTAGGGAAGAGGAAGCCTAAATGGCTTCATGAGACCTTAAAGGAAGCAAAGGATTTTGGAGCACCCAAGGAACTAGTGAGGACTATAGTGATGCCAGATAGGTTGGGCATGGACTTGGTTTCTAGTCTTCATCATTTAAAGCCATTTAATTTTGAGGAGGCCTCTTAGCATCATGTTTGGAGAGATTCCATGATGGAAGAGTACCATTCCATCATGAAGAATGATGTTTGGGAGATTGTTCTGAGACCTAAGGGGGATTCATTGGTGACTTCTCGGTGTATTTACAAGGTAAATCGTGTTGCAGATGATAGTGTGGAGAAATAAAAAATATCAGTTTGTGGTGCAGGGGTTTATATAGGTAGAGGGAGTTGATTATGATGATACATTTGCACTAGTTTATCATTACACTTCTATCATATCATTGATTTCCATTGCTGCGGAAATGGGTTGGAAGATCCATCAGATGGATGTGAAACCACATTTCTCAATGGAATCATACAAGAGGAGGTTTATGTGGAGCAGACACATGGATTTGAGATTCATGAGAGATATTCTCATTTTGTAGATTGAAGAAAGCCTTGTAAGGGATGAAGCAAGCTCCTCAAGCTTGGTATTCCAATATAGACTCTTACTTGTTGTCGATGGGTTTTTGGAAGAGTGAGACTGATATCAATCTCTACTTCATCATAGTTGGAGATGATCCGCTCATTATTTTGTTGTATATGGATGATTTGTGTATCAAAGGTGATGAGAGATCTATTGCATTTTGCAAGACATATCTTGCTTCAAATTATGAGATGACTGACATTGGGTTGATGCGTTATTGTTTTGGGATTAGAGGTTTGGCAGTAGCCTGGTCATATTTTCCTAGGACAGGGAAAGTATGCAGTTGATATTTTGAGGAGATTTCGGATGGAGTATTGTAGGCCAATGTCTACACCTATGGTCACCAATTGGAAGAAGATTAATGCTTCTGAGGGAGAGTTGGTGGATCCTACATTATATCGTCATCTCATTGGTTCATTGATGTATCTTGTCAACACTAGGACATATTTGTGTTTTGCAGTCAACATTCTCAATCATTTCATGCTGGAACCTAGGAGAGTGCACTGAGTTACTATGAAACATGTGTTGAGATGCCTTGCAGGGACAATGGATTATGGTCTGGATTATAGGATATCATATGGGATTAGTTTGATTGGCTTCATGGATTCATATTGGGTAGGCAGTGTGGCAGACCAGAAGAGCACTTCAAGATGTTGTTTTAGTTTGGGCTCGGCAGCAGTGTCATGGTACAATCAGAAGAAAATTTATGTTTCTTTGATTTTTGTAGAGGTTGAGTACATGGCATCTAGACAGTCTAGTTGAGAGGAAATATGGATTCAAAAGTTGTAGGTGGATTTATTCGGTCAAGAGCTGAGGCCTACGGTGATTTATTATGACAATTAGAGTTACATCCAACTCTCTAAGAATCTATTATTTCACGACAGGTCAAAGCATATTGAGATCAAGTACCATTTCATCCGTGATTATGCTCATAGAGGAGTTGTAGATTTGTGGTATATTTCCACTGATGAACAGGTTGTAGATATCCCGATGAACTCTCTTGAGATAAGAAAGTTCATTCACTTCATAGACAAGTTGGGTGTGGTGCAAAACACCTTCCTCAGTAAGAGGGAGTGTTAATTTTTGTACCTAGGAGGTTTTTCCCTGGTGACTTTTTTCCTAAGTCACTTAAAAAGGGAAAATAACATGACCCTTGCATTAAATGACTTGAGATGAATTTTTAATTTTCACTTTAGTGATTAAAGTGACTTTTTGGTAATATTTAATTTTAAGTTGAGTTAAATTAATTATGGAGAGAAATAAAGTGCGCATTATTTGTCATCCATTGATCTCAGTCAGTTTGGGCCCTTGGATTAGATGGCCATTCAGCTACCTCATTAAACACCAAAATGGAAAGGGAAGGAAAAGGAGACTCGTCCATTTTTTTCCATGAACATTGGAGAGCAAGAGAAGGAGAAATCATAGGAGACTGCGAGAGAGCAACAGTGGGAACGATTCCCAATTATCATACAATAACATTAAATACAATTTCATACAAAAAGAATCCCAAGAAATTTATGGGAACAAAAATTTGAGTTCCATACAACAACATTTATTGCCAAGTTCGTACAACATCATGTATTGTTGAGTTCGTACAACAATAGGTGCATTTTTCGAGGAAGTACGTACAGTTCTAAGGCATAAATATTAAGGTGAATCAGTATAGTAGAGAGAACGGGATTCAATGACCATACAACTCATACTATAAAGTAGTGGGCATGAAAAACGACGATTGTACAGTCAAAGTCAGGCACGGTTTACAGTCAAAGTCAGGCACGGTTTTTTACGTAGCCTGATAGTAGAACATTTTTTATTGTGAAATTTTGTTTTCAGTCATTAATCGAGAATTGTGGATGAGTTATGTTTATATTTGTTTGTTTTAAATTTGTGTACTTAAATTTTATAGAAGAAATAAAATTCTCTCTCTGAAGAATAGGTTTTCCCCAGAGGTTGGGGTTTTTCTTGGGTTAATTTGGCCAAAAATAATTGTGTCTGATTTTTATGTGTGACTATGTTTTATTTATGCTCATTGAAGTTGGAAAAATTCTTCATGTGTTTCTGTCAAAATTTTTTATGAGAAATATCAAGTAATTTGCAGCTGAAAATAGATTGGGTTGGGAATTAAACACTGAAAATGGTGGCATGAAACCAAGTTGGGGAATGAGCTGAAAATTTTATATTAATTGTATATTTGCAGCCACCAGATTCTTGGATTCAGCAACTGTTTTCCACTTTAGATCTTCCATAGCTTGTCCTGCACTTCCATAGCATTTTGCAATGTTCTACAGCTTCTGTGATTAGTTTCACAACTTAATTTGCAAATTCCACAACTTCTATCATCTCCACAACTTTTGCATCATTCTGCAACTCGTTCCATAGCTTCCAAAACTTTTTTCATAGCTGACACAACTTGTTTCCTGCAATCATACTCAAAAGGTAATCAAAAGGTATAGAATCTCCTCATCATTCATTCAAAATGCAGGAAACACAAATACATACACATGCTATAAAAATTGTGCTTATTCAAACCAAAATTTCTTATGATGGTAACAAAAATAGGAGAAAGGAATGATAAAAAGGTATCCAAATAATGGCATTTCTGAACCCCAATAAGTTCTTTTCCAAAAAAAAGTGCACTTGAGTTGTCACAATCCACTCTCATTGCTTTTTGAACAAAAACAATACCTGGACACAATATTTGCAACCATATAGATTCCTTACTTCCATGAGTGGTTATCATGCATTCAAATTCTATAGTTTACAATGCAACTACACTCTTCCTCTCACTCATCTAACTAATTTCTCCACCAAATAAGTTTAAAACATAACCACTTGTAGCAATTATACGGTCAATATCTACAGCCCTATCTACATCAACAAAGGATTGTATATATATCTCCATGTAAGTTCTAGATCTTCCTTGGTACTAGATTGAATAATTTGAAGTTCCACACAAATTTCTAAGGACCCTCTTTACTATTGTCCAATGTTCCTTCCTTGGTTTTGACATATACCTACTCAAAACTCCCATTTAATGTGCAATGTTAGTCTAGTATAGACCATAGCATACATCATACTTTCAACAAAACTAGCATAGGGAACATGTTATGTGTCTTCTAACTCTCTTATTGAGTCCTGGAACATTGATCTACATTTAACTTTGCACCTATAGTAAAAAGGACCTTTACCGGTTTATGCTCCTACATATTAAATCTATACAATAATGTATTAACATAATCCCTCTTACTCAGCCAGAGCCTTCTATTGACCCAAACTCTCTTAATTCCCATTCCCAAAATCAAATTTGCAACACCAAGATCTCTCATATCAATGATTAGAAGACAAATTAGCTTTGACATCTTTGATCATTTCCTTGTTTTTCCAATAAGCAACATATCATTGGCATATAAGAACACAAATAAAATGATCACCAACTTGTTTGGAATACACACAATGATCAACTTTACTTGTTGAGAAACCAAGTCCCAATATATAAGTATCAAGTTTTGATACCACATTATTGGTGATTGTTTTAAACCATACAGGGACTTCTTTATCTTGCAAACCAACTCCTTTGCCTCCATTACAAAATATTTAGAATCTTTCATGTAGATTTATTCTTCAATATCATCATGAAAAGTCATGTATTTGCATCCATCTACTCTACTTCAACATCAAAAGAAGAAGCAATCGACAAAATAAATCTAATAGATGTTAAATGAGCATTTAGGAGAAAGAAATCTCACCAAAATCAATTATATTTTCCTTGGAATATTCCTTAGCTACTGGGCAAGATTTGTACTTCTCCACCTTGCCTTCTGCATTGAACTTCCCCTTAAACACCCATTTTCTACTAATAAGTTTTCTTCTAGCCGACAAATCAACTAGAACCCATGTCTAATTTTTATCCGAGTCATCCATTTCTTCAACTATGTTCTTATTTCAAAGTTTACTATCCTATGAATCCATCACCTCCCTAATATTTCTAATACCATCATCAATAAGTAATAGATATAGTAAAATTAGAGCAAAAATTGGGTGGTGTATACCTTTTGGTTTCCTTCTTTCATGAATTGATCTCCTGAAACATGGAACTTTAGGTTCTTCCCCTTTTGGTTCATCTTCTTCTATTGATTTAGATTCTTCACCCTCCAACTTGAACTCTATTGTCTCTAGCTCTCCTCCCGTTTGTTGCACTTCCTATTTGGGAGGAATTTTAACCTCTCTAAATACACCATCCTCACTATAGATAACATTCTTAGTTATTAGGTTCCAAAATTTATAACCATTTATGTTGTCTTTATAACCAATAAAGATAGATTTTTTAGCTTACTCCTATTTTACTTTAGAACATGCACATAACCATGAGAATCATAAACTCAAAGATATTTAATAGAGGGATTTTTGCCAATCCATACCTCATGTGTAATTTTGTCAATTGGTGTTGATGTAGTATTCATTGCATATGCCTAGAATTCATGTGATAACTCTAAGCCATTGAGAATATGTGTTTCCTTCTCCATCAACATCACATTCATCCTTTCCACAACTCCAATTAATTGAGATGTGTACGAAGTATTCATTTTCCTTGCTATTCCACCCTTACAGAACTCTTCAAACTCATTTCCACAGCACTCTCAACCATTATCTATCCTCAACACCTTTATTTTCTTCTTTGTTTGGTTTTCTACAAGATCTTTAAACTCTTTAAATTTACCAAAACCATCAGATTCCTTATGGAGGAAATAGACCCATGTGTTCCTCAAGAAATCATCGATGGATGAAACATAATAAAAAGATTTACCAAGTTATGGAATAGTAACAGGTCCAAACACATAACTATAAATTAACTCTAAGATTCAAAATTGTACCACTATATGTTAATCTCACCTTATTCAGTTTTCCATATATACAATTTTCATATAAATCAAAATCGAATGAGTAATCAGACATACCTTCAACCATACCTATAATATGTAATTCTTGCAAGCCCTTTTCTCCAATATGTCCCAGTGTTTGATGCCATAGCATTGTCTTCACTACATAGACAAACAGAGTCATGTCCTATACATTGCAATCCTCGAGAATTTGTCATTAAGGGAGGATATGCTCTAATGCCTCCTTCCTTATCCTATGGTGTCTCCTTTGTAAATCCTTCAATCCTATCACAATTTATTCTTAAGGGGGGATGTTAGGATATTTAGACATTTAGGAGTTAGTTAATATCAACTTGGTTTAGCCCATAGGGATGTAGCTCAAATGAGGATTCGCTTGATATGAAGGATATGTTGTAAATGTAGGTCACGAGTTCAAATCACCTCGTCTTACCTGTGCCCCATGTGATCGGATCGTGTGGGTGCACCCAGGGGTATAGTGGTAGCAGGGTTTGATCCCTAGACCCCGTGTCACGCGAGTACCAGCCCAGTCCCAGTTGTCGATTCCCATAGTACTAATATATATATATATATATATATATATATCAACTTATTTTAAAGTGTCATTAGGTAAAGCATGTTTTTTTAATATTCATTAGTATGCATTTGCGTTTATGTAATGTGATGGTCACATTATGATCTAGACATAGAGTGATCCAAGTGTTCATGTTCACCTCAATCCATTTGTGGTTTAACACCTGATTGGTCCACAATCTCTATTTAAAGAGCATTTAGGGGCATTTTCTTGATGATTGATTGTGAGAAACTCATATGTAAATATTTCTCCTTTTGCATTAATATATTGCCTCAAGTAGCTATTTGGATGAGGTTGTGGATTGTTTACCTCTTTGAGGTTTTTAACAATGTAAAACATCAGTGTGATGATATGTGATTTGTTTGTGTGAGTGGTTGATTAATGTGTTCAACCATGTGGAAATATCATGTTTTATCCTAACAAAAACAACTCAAAACGAACCATAAATGGACCCAAAATATTCTCTGGACCCCCTTTTCTCTAAGAACCTACAAAGAGTACAACACATGCCCAAAATTAATTAGGTTTTATTTTTGCTTATGCTATTAAATTATTTGCATCTAGCTAAGGAACATTTGATTTGGGTCAAGATGGGTACATGACAACAATGGTTGCAAAATGCAAGAAGACAATCCATGCATAATTCAAGTAGAATGGGCACATCCTTGGTATATTTTAAACACAACTATCATGGGATCTTGATATGGGGTAATAAAACCACCCCATTTCTAGAGACCTTCATTGGAATTCTACAAACCAAAAAATACTTAGATTGCAATTTCCCATTAGAGGAAATTTGAGGTCTAAAATGGGCCTCCTAAGGAAAATGATAAAATAATAGTTATTAATTTTGGAGGAAGAATGAAAAAAACTACTTTTTTTGTTCATATTTTCGACATATCCCCCTGTGTTTTTACTCAAATTCTGAGCGGGAGAGCTTGTTGGACGTGGAATTTATTACGGATCCAATGAGTACCCACATGGCATACTTTTGATGGACCCCGCTACCCAAAAATAAGAAATACCTGAAAAAATGTTATGATGACATCATCATCACATTTTTTCAAGTATTTCTTATTTTTGGGGTAGAGGGGTCTATCAAAAGTATGTAGTGTGGGTACTCGTTGGATGCAGAATTAAATTATGCATCCAACGAGCTCTCCCACCTAAAATTTGAGTAAAAACACAGGGAGATATGTCAAAAATACGAACAAAAAAAGTAGTTTTCTTTTATGACAAATATGTCAATTCAACCATTATGGTTGACTCATTTTATTGAAATTCTATTGGTTCTTGAATTCCAACTCACAAAATTGATTGTTGGCGCGTTTTCTTATAAGGCCCATTTTAGACCCCAAATTCCCTCTAATGATTTCTCACATTACCATTTCAATGATCTTGATTGATCATATTTCTCAAAACACTTTTAAATTATAGTCTAAAGATGGAAAGATTGCAAATTTGCATTGTTCACATTGTAGCATTCGTATTCAAAGAAAAAAACTACAAGAAAAATTATCTAAAAGAGGGTGATTTGAGTGTCCATTATCCTAGACCTAGCTCTTATAAAATGTAAAATTACATAGTTTTGAGTACACAAAATCAAAAGGGATATATTAAAACTAAGAAACTTGGAGTGTCTCCCAAGAAATCCACAACTAAAAGACTTGGAGTTTATTCCAATCAAGTGTGATAACTAACAATTATGAAGTGTAGTCCAAGGAAGGATTAAATTAAAATAATTATAAATATAAGGGGATGCACACTTAGACAGCATAGAACAAGCCTTTGGGATTGCACCTATTCGCTCGTGTTAATATTCCATTGTTCATTGCTTCAAGTTGTTACAAGTAAATAGTTTCTTGGAGTTGCTACATTAGATCTACGCTTTATTTTCTCATTTCATTTGATCTCATCATTGTCTCTTTCATAGTTTGGTCTAGGCATTTGGTTCCATCGATGAAATTTACTATTCACAATGGTCAAATAGATGTCTCTTTCTTTCTCATGAAAAAGTCAAACAATTTTTATGGAAGAATCGGTTCAGCATATTTTTATGGAGTGTGCCCTAACCATTTCTATTTTTAAAGCTCTGAAAAATATCTATCTTTTCTCCCTTCCTGGTTCTTCCGGATCACTTGTTGATTTATTGGACTACTAGATGATCAACAATCCCACACACTACTATATTCCATTTTTTGTATTTTGGTGTGTCTGGAATGCTTGAAACAAAGGCATATTTGAGGGTAAAAGAATCTCTCTGGTTACTCTCACTAGCAAGGTAGATTCTTACATTCACAGCTTCCTAGTTCTGGGAAAAGAAAAAAAAAGTCAGGAACATAGGCCTTGCTCCATTATTGGTCTATCCAATTGGTTTTTTCGATGGTGTTGCAGCAGATGGAAAAGGAGGGGATGGGATTTATCTAGCTATCAATAGTAATCATAATTTTCATATCAAGATGGGATGTGGTGAGAGCACAAATATGAGGGCTGAATTGCTGGCCTTGTGGGCTCTTTTGTAATGGGCATCAGCTTTGGGGCTTCCCTCTCTACACGTCTTTGGTGATTCTTCTGTGATCATCAACTGTGCTTTGGGTAAGGTAGCTCTGTCTTGCCTTGCTTTGGAATACTGGTGTGAGGCCATTAGATAAATGATGCCACTCTTTCTCAGATTAGACATGCAACATATATACAGAGAGCACAACCAGTGTGCAAATGGCCTTTCCAAGGGGGCCCTGTTGTTGGCTTCAGGCCTTTGCCATATTTTTGAGTTTTCGGATGACTCTGTTTCTGGGTTTGGTGAATTTATTCTCTTTTGAGCTTGTGCCGGAGCTGGGCTCCCTTCCTTTTGGGCACTATTTTTGCTTCATATTATTGGCATCTTTGTTGATATATGTTCTTCAACCTCCTCGAAGGTGCCTTCTGACCACTCTTTGTGCTCTCTGGATATATGTAAGGATGTCGTGGAGAACCCTCTGGGTCTCTCCTATCCATGATGAGTTATGACCTTTAGGTAAGGCACCCTTTTCATGCTGCTTGTTTGGACCAATATCTCTTGATATGTTGATGTCTGTTTTGGTCTCATACTAGTCATGTAAAATTCCCTTTGATTCATCATGAATACCAAGGACGGGATTTTTTCTTCTGAAAAAAGAAAAAGTCAAACAATGGTGGGATGGTGTTTCACTCAAGTGTTTGCATTCATGCACTTGTAGGGAAATAAGAGGTTATTCTTAAATCTCTATTGTGTTGTTACCTTCTTATAATCACTACACACATTCACTATATATACACAACCATGCAATATATGTCCTTAGAAGGGGTTTTTCCTCCTTTGAACACACACTGCAAAAGATCACAAAGACTACAAGGCATTCACATAAACATGAATATTGAAGAATAAAACAATCTTACATTAATACTATAGCAAAGATAAGTACCTATCCTTAGAAGCGGCCCCTCCTCCTTTGAACAGACACTATGAAAGATCACAAATACTATTAGGTGTTCACATAAACATAATGATTGAAGAAACAAACTATCTTACATTTAACATTGTAGTAAAGATACAATCCACTATATTCCTTTCCTAACAACTTTCCCCTACAAAGAAACAGGATTGTATTTATACTTCAAATGGGCCTTACAAAACATTCTAAAGACAACTATCCCAACGACAATTCAACCCATCTTGATCTTCAAGGAAATTGTATGATAAATATAGGGATTTATTAATTGACTACTAAAGATATTCCCAAATATGTTGTTTCAAACCAAATGTTCCAATATGAGTGAAACCATTTCTTGTTTAGCTCTTAACGAGAAGATTTTTAACAAAAGAGTTGTTACAAATCTCTTAATTGTTAATTTTTGTACCAAGGAAGTTGTTTCCATAGTGAATATTTTCCTAAGCCACTTAAATAGGGAAAATAATATGACCCTTGCATTAAATGACTTGAGATGAGTTTTTAATTTTCAGTTTTGTGATTAAAGTGGCATTTTGGTAATATTTAATTTTAAGTTGAGTGAAATTAATTATGGAGAGAAATAAAGTGCACATTATTTCTCCTGCATTAATGTAAGTCAATTTGGGCCTTTGGATTTAATGACCATTTGGCTACCTCATTAGACACCAAAAATGCAAGGGAAGGAAAATCAGACTCATTCTTTTTTTTCCATGAGCATTGGAGAGCAAGTGAAGGAGAAATCACAAGAGGCTGAGAGAGAGAAACAATCGGCATGATTCCCAATCACTGTAAAAAAACATTAAATACAATTCCGTACAGCACGAATCTAAAGAATTTTTTGGGTACAAAAATTGAGGTCCGTACAACAAAATTTATTGTTGAGTCTACACTAGGAGCCCAAAATTTGAGACTACTTCTGGTCATGAAAATTGAGGAAGTTTCATACAGTAGTGGGCACATTTTTCGAGGCAATCCATATAGTTATGAGGCACAAATTTTGAGGTGATTTTGTACATCAAAGAGAACATAATTCGAGGACTATACAAGTCATACCATACAGCAGTGGGAATAAAAAACAAGGACCGTACAGTCAAGTGAGGCACGGTTTTCGAGGAGGTGTGATAGCATAAAATTTATGGCTATGAAATTTCGTTTTCAGTCATTAAATGAGCATTGTGGATGAGATAAGTTTATCTTTGTTTTTTTTTAATTTTTGTACTTGAATTTTATAGAATAAATAAAATTCTCTCTCTCTCTCTCTCTCTCAAGAACAGGTTTCCCCCGAAGGTTGGGGTTTTTCCTGGGTCAATTTGACCAAAAATAATTGTGTGTGATTTTTATATGTGACTCTGTTTTATTTCTGCTCATTGAAGTTATAAAAATTCTTCATGTCTTTCGATCAAATTTGTTTATTAGAAATATCAACTAATTTGTCGTTGAAAGTAGCTTGGGTTGGGCATTAAACAATGAAAATGGTGGCATGAAACCGGGTTGGGGAATGAGATGAAAAAATTACATTATATCAAAGATTTGTTAGAGAAGGAGAAGAATTAATACAGTCAAAATTTCATATTGTAAGTGAAATTCTTTTGTCATTGGGAAGCACCTTGTTGAAGCTTGAACTACAGTGAAATAGAAACATGACTTGGGTTGGGGGATAGGCTATATGAGGCTAGGAATTTTTTCCCGTCGAAAGCTAGATTGGTGCTTATATTGGAGGAAAAATAAGTTTGCGATGAAGTGGCTCATAGTACACAAGCAAATCCTATTCAAGATCCCACTTCCACCAATCCACAAGCACTTGTAGCCTTCAACAAGAAGGATATAAAAGCTATAAGGATTATTCTAGATGCAATTAAAGACCATGTAATCCCACATATCTCAAGCAAAGAGCATGCGTATAATATGTGGGATGCTTTGACCAGCTTGTACCAAAGTTCAAATGAGAACCAAAAAATGGTGTTGAGGGAAAAAGTGAAGACTATTAAGATGTCCAAATCATAATGAGTGACTTTCTACCTTACTAGGATATAACAGGTGAGAGATGAGCTTGCAGTATTAGGGGAGGTTATTTTTGACACTAAGCTAGTGAGGACAGTTGTGAATGGGGTTGCAAATCCTTGGGATGTTTTTGTGGAGGCTATAGTATCTATGGAGAACTTTCCCTATTAGGACAAACTTTGGGATGATTTCGTTCAGGAGGAGACTCGGGTAGGTCTTGTATAGGGGAGCTCTTCTACTGGTAAGGAGGATGATGAGAATGTGGCTTTGACTTCCAAAGGAAAGATTAATTTCAAGAAGAGTGGAGATTAGAAGCAGGGTGGATAAAAGAAGGACTTGAGCACTATAAAGTGCTTTTCTTGTTAGATGTTTGGGCACTATGTTGGACAGTGCCCACAGAAGAATAAGAAGAAGAAGCAGCAAATAACAACTTCAACAGAAGTTGATGAGTTTAAAGCTATATTTGAGATTGAGTTTTCTCTCTGTGCTCGACATGTTGAGAGAGAGAGAGAGAGAGAATCCATACTCACCAGTGCAGACATTGATATTGAGAGGGAGAATTCTTTGTTGATTGTCCATTCTCTTAGTGTATCCACCACCAACACTTGGTATATTGATAGTGGAGCTTCGATCCACAAGACAGGTTCTCGAGAGATGTTCTTTGAGCTTTCACATGAAGGTATAGATGTGGAGGTAGTGTTGGGGGATGAAACAGTTGTCAGAGATGTTGAGCATGGGACCATTACATTTCAGAGAGATTCCATGAGTCCCATGACTCTAAGGGACATGTAGTTTGTACCTAGGCTAAAAAATAATTTGATATCAGTTTCATGATTGAGGACGAGGGATTTGGGGTGTATTTTTTTTATGGACATGTGCATGTTTTCCCCAAGAATGTAGGATCATATTCCTCCTACACCATTGGAGTTAGACGTGGGAAGTTGTACAAACTCTTATTTCAGCCCCAACATGCTTTGACACATACCAAACGCAGTGAGATTTGTGAGATATGTCATAGGAGGATGGCTCATCTGCACCATCCATCTTTGAGGATGTTGAAGGACATGGGTACAAGATTTCATGAGTTCATCATTGTCAATTAGAGGAAATTTGAGGTCTAAAATGGGCCTCCTAAGGAAAATAGCAAAATAATAGTTAAAATAATAAAATAATATTTATTAATTTCAGAGGAAGAAAGAAAAAAAAACTACTTTTTTTTGTTCGTATTTTCAACATATCTCCATGTTGTTTTACTCAAATTTAGAGTGGGAGGGGTATTTGGATGCGAAATTAAATTCTGCATCCAACGAGTACCCACACTGCATACTTTTGATGGACCTCGCTACACCAAAAACAAGAAATATCTGAAATACTTTTGACATCATCATCATGTTTTTTCCAGGTATTTCTTGTTTTTGGGGTAGAGGGGTCTGTCAAAAGTATGCAGTGTGGGTACTCATTGGATGCGGAATTTAATTCCGCATCCAATGACCCCTCCCGCTAGAAATTTGATAAAAAAAATACATGGATATATTTTGAAAATATGAACAAAAAATAGTTTTTTATGACAAATATGTGAAGCCAACTATTACGGTTGACTCATTTTATTGAAATTCTATTGGTTCTGGAATTCTAAGTCACAAGAATTTATTGTTGGCTCATTTTCTTATAAGGCCTATTTTAGACCCCAAATTTCCACTAATTGAGCACAGTAATGTATGCATAGGGTGTGCTTTGGGAAAGTACACCAATACTTCTTTTTCGAGCAGTGATAGCAGGTCAGCTGGAGTGCTTGATTTGATACATTTTGATTTGTGTGGGTCTATGTCATCTGTTTCCCTGAGAGGTTTCAAGTATTATGTGACATTCATTGATTATCATTCTAGGAAGACCTAGATCTACTTCCCGAGGAACAATAAATCTGAGGAGATCTTAAAGAGGTTCCAAGAGTTCAAAGCTCTTGTGGAGAACCAGACTGGGAGGAGAATTCAGGCACTCATATCAGATAATAGGGGTAAGTATGCCTCCAAGAAGTTCGATGAGTATTGCAAGTAGGAGGGAATATGGAGACAGTTGACAGTATCATACACTCTTGAGCAGAATGGAGTGACGGAAAGGGAGAACTGATCTATTGTCGGAGCAGCGAGAGCCATGTTACATGATCAAACACTTCCTTTATTTCTTGGGTTAAGGCATGTAGTACATATGTATACCTTCAAAACAAGAGTACCCATCGTGTCTTGGGTAGAAATACTCTTGAGGCGATGTTCATAGGAAATAATCCTGAGGCTAGTCATTTTCGCATATTTGGTTGCCTGAATTTTTCACATGTCCCTTCTGAGAAGAAGACAAATATTGAGCCTACTGCAAAGAGAGGCATCTTTGTGGGCTATGATGAGACTTTGAAGGCCTTTTGTATTTATCTTCCTTCCCTTAGGAATGTTGTTGTGAGGCGGGAAGTGATATTTTAGTAGGATCGGGCCTTCAGGAAGTCTAGAGAGTCAGTGCAGGTGGAGTAGAAAGTTCCCACACCTTGGGAAACTTCACAGGTACCTTTAGTACATAGTATAAATTCACATGTTTCTGGGGTTACTTGGCCATACGTTACAGGCACAGGATCTCCAGGTTCTGTGGTTCATCCAGCAGGTAATTCGGGGAAAGTTTTTGGTTCTCAAGTCACAAGTTCACCATTTACAGCTACCGAATCACAGGTTTCACCAGTGGCTGGGTCACCATCTCTTGGTCCATAGGTTTATGGGCCATCTACATCTAGGAGTTCTTCAGATGATGATAGACGAGTTTGGGAGAAACCTTTAGGGAAGAGGAACCCTATATGGCTTCCTGAGACCTTAAAGGAAGCAAAGGATTTTGGAGCACCCAAGGAACCAATAAGAACTATAGTGATGCCAAATAGGTTGGGTATGGAATTGGTTGTTAGTCTTCATGATTCAGAGCCATTTATTTTTTAGAAGGCCTCTCATCATCATGTTTGGATAGATTCCATGATGGAAGAGTACTATTCCATCATGAAGAATGATGTTTGGGAGATTGTTCTAAGACCCGAGGAGGAGCCAGTGGTGACTTCTTGATGGATTTACAAGGTAAAGAATGTTACAGATGGCAGTGTGGAGAAATACAAATATCAGTTTGTGGTGCAGGGATTTTCATAGGTAGAGGGAGTTGATTATGATGAGACATTTGCACCGGTTTGTGTTGCAATATCATTCTTCCCTTCCATTCAATTGATTGATACCATATGTCTATTGTTCATATTGTAATATTAGATTTCTCCATTTATAAATCCACACATTGTTAGCAATTACATTATTCTGCATTAGTCATAATGTTTATATCATGTATATTGTGTATGTATACTAATTTGGTTACCATTTATTGTTATGTAAATAATATTATTTGTTGTTTGTTGTTTCTTGAACATATTGCATTATGATATTAATAATAATTAATTATATTTTCTTTGTTGCTTGTATTAAAAAGTATTGCATTGTTATAATATTTTTTTGTTAATATTTTTTTGTAATATTAATGTGTTAGTTTCTTTTGTTATTTTGTTGCAGCGCCTCATTGTAATGTTATCATACACAAATTAAAAGTTATATTCTTATAAATAGTTGTACACTTGCTAGGTTAATCAGAGTGTTCTTGAACAATGATTTCATTTACTCACATGTTGTGGTTCTTTTATTTCAATATAGGTTCTTCTATTCATTTATAAATTGTAATGTTATCATACACAAATTAAAAGTTGTCTTCTTATAAATAGTTGTACACTTGCTAGGTTAATCAGAGTGTTGTTGATCAATGATCTCATTTATTTACATTTTGTGGTTCTTTTATTCCAATATCATGTCATTCCTATTTTCATTATCTTTTTTGGGATACATATTTTCGAGGGCATTTCATTTCCATAGTTTGAATTCTAATTTCATCTCTAATTTGTTTAGTTGTTTTTCTCCTTAGTTAGTCTACTTTGATTTTTCATAGCTTAATTTCCTTTTTATTTTTTATAAATTAATTTTCTTTTTCAACACTTAAATCTATTTCATGTATTTAACTTTTTGTTCTATTCTTGCACCCAGTTTTTAATTCTGCTTTATTCCCACCCCTAGATTTCAGATTTTAATTAGCTTCATGTACTTTGATTTTAGTTGTTTTATGTACATTATATTTAATGTTAGATTTTAAATTTTATAGTTTTAATCACCAAAGGAAGATCAAGGTCTAACTTGCGAGATATAACATCACAATGATGGAACCATACTAAGGTGTTAGATTATTTCCAAGATAATTGAGTTCATTTTCATTTAATTGTTTCATTTATTGCATTGAAGCGTGTTTGTCGGATTTAGATTAGGCTTTAGTACTACACATACTGTGTCGGTAGATCAAAGCTTACGAGCCCCAATTGATAATTTGATGTTGAATTTCTCACATGCCCCAATTTGCAAAAACAATTTAATGTTTTTTGAGGAACATTGTGTTATATTTTATGCTAAGTTTGTAATTGATGACCCAGTGGGGTCAAGAATAATTAATGTAATTCATAATATTTTATTTATAAATAAATAAATGATGAGACAACAGCTTAGGGAAGCTGTTAAAAGAGTGTTTACTGGTCAATTGGTGGAGGAGACTGGGTGGAGAGTACACTGACAAGTAGCATCATCCTCAAAGTACTTCCAACTATTGCAGGTGGAAAATTCCCTATATTTGTGGTCATGATTCCCTAAGAAAGTGGAATTGGAGTAGGTGGCTCAATAAAGGAAAACTGACCCAGAAGACCTAGGCATCTATATAAAATTTCCCATTGAAGATAGTTGAGGCTGCTCATTCTAGAGGTGATCATTCAGGGTGAATGAATTTACTCAAGACAAATTCAATGGAGGGGATTACTGAAGTGAGTTTGAGGGGTTAACTGTTGAGACTAAACTTATTGCAGCTATTAGGCTGAAGTTCTTACCGCTGTGAGCAGATTTTAATTATTGAGGTAATTGGACCAGTCAGGTGACAAAAGGTCTTAAGGTTATAGTCTCCACCCAGTACACTACCAAGAGGACCAGGAACAAGCTCGGGGGTCCTGAGGAAGCGTTGTCTGAGCATTCTCCAGGAGATTGGTTGGCAGGAACAACCTCCTTAAGCTGTTTTCATCTTATCATTGACAGGTTCTATTTGTATTTATGTTATTATATTTATTTACCATCTTCAGTAAAATGTTTACTAGTTTTTAACTACAGGCATGTTAGTAATTAATTAGGGTTTCTAAAAATAAAAAATAAAAAGTAACTGTGTAATGTTAGACTTGGTAATTTGCAGTTTATGTTAGAAATAGTAATAAATATGTAAAATGAGAAACAAATAGAATTAGAATTTCCATACTGTATTTTTCCATGCCTAGCTCAGGCAGTACTCTAGTATAGCTGGGTGTTTAGGTGAATATGATGATTCTTTTCACTTTAATGAAAATTGTAACTACATTTTACTTCAGTTTGCTTATGATTTATACTGTAAAGAAGTAGTAAATAATGTCTGCATTAAATGTATTTACTTCAGATAAAAACTAAAGGATAGGTATGTAAAAACATTTAGTAATCATATTATTTATAGAAATATTGTAGTATTAGTATTCTTTATAAAACATAGAACTTACAGTTTAATAAATAAACATAAGTATAGTCAACAGGCTATCATCTAAGAACTAGGTAAAGAGAATTTTGAAAACATTTTTATAACATTTGATTTTTAGACACTATGTGTCTCTGATCTTATACAGAAGTCTCTACAGTAACTTAAATACACTACTTATATTTTGAAAAATAAATATATCCTATTCACAAGTATGCAGCAATAAACCCTAATCCTTCTTAGGTCAGAATTAAAAACAAGTTGTAAAAATCATTAAGGAAAATATTAAATAAGCAGAGCTAAGAATTACTAAGTATAAATAATACTATTATCGAACTGTAGGGTTTACTTATTAATTAACCCTTTTGAGCCAAAAACAGAGTAAAATATTACTCTTAAACACAGTTAAATATCCCATAAACTTTGCACTAGAATCCTTACAATACAGGATAATAATTAAAATATTACATAAACAATTTGCAAAAACAAAATCAAATAATAAGGAATGGCTTATAGCCTTTAGAATTAAAGGGTCGAGGCTCAGGCCTGTTAACAAAACCAAACTATGCAAATATATATATATATATATATATATCAAATAGTAACCATAATTTACTGACAGGAGAAAAATCCTATTTTCATTTACAATCCTGACTGCTTCACAGTCTTTCTTCACCAACTTAAATCTATTATAAAAACTAAAACTTAACTAGACAGAGGTCGATAGCCTCATTGAGTTAGAGCTGGGTTCTATCATTTTTTAAAATGAAAGCAATTACATTGTTCAGGCTGTAAGGCTGAAAACACAAAATAAAAACCATTTTCCATCACGGCTTCCAGAGCCTTCTTCACCCCTGCATGAAGTACCCTCTAAGGGTTTCTAAAACTTTTTCAAATAACAAACAAGCTTTGAAACTTAAGTTAACAAAGAATCAAGGCTATGCCTTTCAACCGCAAGAACCAACTTCCAACAACCACAACATCATGCAAGAAGAAACCCTCGTTGGAACTGAGGTTTACCAGTTTATATGCTCATGTAAAACTGAAGGGTGAGCTCGCTTTCACCTACAGCGTTGGAACCGGGAGCAAAGACATGCAAGAATCAAACTGTATTATTATAATAGTTTGTTTGCTTAAAATTTGTAAAAACCCTCGTAAGAAAACAAATTTAAACCCGAGTTTAAGTTAAGTCTTTACCTGTTGAAACTTGGATTTGAAGTTGAGAAGAGATGGCCACACCAGGTCGTATTAGCACCATGTTGAAAGACAAGAAGCCTTGAAGTCACCTCTGCGAAGGAAAAAGAAAGAAAATCGACTCAAGCATACGAAGGCAGAAGCTATGAGTGATCAGTTGCAAGTTAGAGACAAGCACAGTCTTCGGGCCACAATGAAAATCCAACACCCACTCTCGCTGTAACATTTCAACACTTAGACAGACCAAAACCATCAATGACTTCTCCCAACAATCACAGCGTAGAAGTTGCAGGTGCAATGCCAAATGTTTGAAGGTGGTTATAGGCCTCTCATGGCTGCGATGTCACGTCCCCGTCCCTCCGACCGACAAAGAGGACGCGACCCCATGGCGTTAACCATCCGAGAAACCAGCCCCATGAACATGCGAATTCATAAAAATGCTAACTGAAATGCTAAAACAGAATGCTGATAATAAGATGCATTGAAGTAGAAAACGATTTGAACTAGAACATGCACCGATGCAATTGTTTATCATACGCAGTGGAAACATCAAACATTCATACAGCATTCATTCAACATGTTCATCATAATCATTAACAGAAATATGATTGCAGAAGTAAAATAACAAGATTACTTATCTTATCAAGAACTCGTTCCACAACTAGCTACGTCGCTGCAACGTTCCACCCAACCATAGGCCAGGGTGCTCCTTAATCTCTCAGCAACGTTGCCACCCCCGAGTTGGGCATGATTATCCAAGGAATAAGGTAACAAGCAGGCTTACACATAGCTAAGGATACACAAAACACAGCCAAGCCAACACAATTGGGTTTATCAGGCCATCCAGGAGTTGGGAAAGGCTAAATGCTAAGCTGGTGAGCTCATCACAGATCTAGGAACACCTACACCAGAACTAGCCTGACTTCTAAGATACCCACACACACCCAACACAAGGAATCAGTCCCTTCTCTGCTACACAGTCCCTCAGGCCCTGCATTCCCTTCTAGTGCTATTCAAGGGTTGTGGAGAAGAAAGCCAGCCCTCTAGCCCTGTCTGTGTGGTTTCCAGCCACCAGGTTTATCAAGCAAACCAAGCCCCCATCCCTGCTCCCTACACAGTCCGAAGACCAACCATTGCAAGCACGCAATTAAACAACAATTACAACTTAACAGGGGAAACAATTCCTGAATCGTTCTTGGCCCTCTCGTGGCCAAAATGACTCCAAAAAATCTATAGCAGCCCCAAGGTGTAACAGCAACACAATCACAGGGGAAAATACTCCCAAGTGGATTATACAGTCCCAACGAAAACAATGAGCACCACTCACAACATGGGAAAACCACAGCTCATCCTGGGTAACAAGTCACCGAGAAACATACATAGACCACGCTGAGGAAGAGAAAAAATGCAGACTTCCAACCTGTGCGTGAAATGAGCAGACTCCCGTCCCCAAAATATAAGGAAGACCACAACAATCACCATGTAAGGGAGACAACGGCAACACAACAAATCTTGAGGAGGACGACGACAACCATAGCTCACAAGAAGAACAACAGTTCCATTCTCAACATTAAAATGACAGTAAATTACACGACCATGCCAGTCTGTGAGGAGAGCATATAGCTGAAAACGTAAATGGTCCCTTCACAGCAAATCGTGGATGAGAGAACATAGTTCCCAGCTCACTGTGTGAGCCCAAAACTAGGAAAATCCTATGCGTGAGAATAGCGAACAAGACTTTCGCTCCTGTGCATGGATGAAAAACAATGGAGAATGCAGATTGGAAGTGCGTGGGAGCTTCAGCACTATCGTGGAGAGGGAGCAATTGCGAGTCTGCTGGAGTGATGGCAGTGGTTTCTTTTTCCATTGTTAAGTCAACCGTGGGTGGAGTGTGCATGTAGGCATGGACTGACAGTCCTGCCACCCCACTCCCAAAACAATAACTGCCTCAACCACCACCAGCAATTCTTAATGGAGGTGGTTGGGTAAGACAAGGGGAGATGACACATGGGTTTTTCCCTCATTGGATAAGGTTTGACAATCTCCCCCACACCCTTATCCTTGTGAAAATCATGCCCCTTCTCAATTTAGTTTCCACGAGCGTAGCTGGTCGGGTTCATTTAATTAAATATGCATATGTACATGATGAAAAAACTTAATATCTATGCCACATGCCCTGATACACCATCGGTGACAAATTTCAACCTGAAACATAGCATAACCAATCAATGGTGGGGCCTTGGCCTTGAGCTCCACACCATGATCATTTACAATATATACATCATATACATCTAATGCAACGGGGTCAAAACCGGGGTGTTACATGCAATCTCTCAGCTCGACCAACACAAAGGAGGAACTCTTGCTACACAAAGCAAATGAGTAGGGTTTCAAGGTTTTAATTCAACCCTCGAGTGGATGTAACCTATCCACGTGTCCATCCAAATATTTATCCAAGCGTGGGTTGAAACCTATAGTCAGCACTGCAATCAAACATTTGCATTATTCAAAACCAACAATATTTTCAAAACTATACAACATTTGATTGCCATCATTTGATTTCATCATAGTGGTTTGATACTTAGGTATTCTACCTTAGGTTAAAACTTGGATACTTTGTTATCCTAGAAGATCTTCTTGTTATTCAAATTTGAGTCTATTAGATGATGTATTATTTTGAAATAGTAAAAGAGTTATAAGATGGTTATATTATAGCTTATGACTATAGTAAAAAGGAAAAGCCATAAACTTCTAAAAACATAACCTTTATGTTGTTTTGTTGAAGGAGTGTTCAAGAAACTAAAGACTAAAAATGGTGGAGAATCCCGATAAATTTATAATAACTCATTGTTAACATTATAATTGAAAAACATAGGTAACTTGATCATTCTTTAAGAGAAGGACATTTATTGAGTCTTGAAGTGAGAATAGCTGCGAGAACACTAAACAGTTGAAGTGAACTTAAGCCCAAAACCATAAGCTCTATTCTCTCTATGGAAATTTATAAATAACCATTACTGTAAACAGAAGAAAATAAAACCGTGTTCTTTATACTTTTAGAGAATAATATTCATACGATTGAAGGAACTTTGGTAAGTACTTACTCTTGCAAATTAAACCCTCATTTATATTTTTGATAGAAAGTCATTATGGTGTTAGTTATAAATACAACTATGTATTTATAATGACGAAAAAAGAATTGACATTACCTCCTTGAATACATGCAGCATATTTAAACCTTTTCTAAAACTAGCATCTTAATCATGCTAGGGAAGTAGTTTCTCGACATAATTTTAAATAACACCTACTAGATCTTACGCTTACCTACTAAACTTGTAAGGAACCAGCAGTCCAATTGAGTTAGCAAAATGCTAAGTAAGCCCCGATCTCATACAAGAATTCTTACCTACTTGACAAAAGTTGATCATCAGTATATCTAGCAGCAGCAAAATCTGAGTCCTTTTCTAACTCTGATAGAACTAAAGCTGTTCAGTGATTAATAGTACTAACACAGGTGTTTAAGATTACATCCATTAGTTTAAATGTTCTTTTAAAGAAGCAATCCCATGTTATTTTATAAACGGTTTCATTTTTTCCGCTAACCATAAGCAATTACTTAGCTGCGACTTTAGACATTTTATGTCACTTCAAAAAATTTTAAATTTTTACGAATTTTTGAGTTATTACAGAATTAGTTAAGCATATAGTTTACCAGCATACAATATGAAATATATTATAGCATGGAAGTTTTAATACAAAAATAGATGACCCTTATATGCCCTATCAATGTATATGTATCAATAAGTTTGATGATGTACATGTAAATGAAAGTACTTTTGTCCTAGACTACAAATCAAAAATCTAAATTCCCCTTGTTTTTCTATGACTCTAATGCACCTTGCCTCTGTTTAGGACCATTGTGCATCTCAAGAGACTACAAGTCAACGATCAAATTTCTTGATCAACTAACTAAACTAATACTCAAACATTAACAAACTTTAAAAAAATTACGACTCAGTTACTTATAACAAACACTCATTGAATCCATCACATGTATAGATTCTTGTGGTGTCCCGCTCCTTGCTGAAATCCTCTATGAAATGGTGCTCTATGAATAAAATATCCTATGTAATTACCTCAACAATTATCAACATATATGTATGAGAAAGTAATCACTTGAATTTTCTAATTAATGAACATCTCATCGAAAAAATATGCTCTGGGGTAGGAGGTCGTGTTTCATGTATAGCGAGCGGAGCCAAATGTTGAACATCACCCTCGACTGCATGCACTATTGGGATAAAGGAGTGAGGTTGCATTCACCATATGTTAAAGTAGTTAGACGTCATAGATGAATACATAATACAAATGAACTGTGTACACATATTGAACTCTATGTACCTATGCATGAATTATTCCCATCGTATATGCAACACTAATTGCTACATCAATGAGCCCGCTAAGGTCTGGCATGGAGGACTCACCAGCCTAGTGTTATAAACATGTGAAAAAAAAAATTAAGAAGAACAAGTTGTGAATTTAAAATTGAATTCTAACCAACAATTTTCATCAAAGGCAATACATTATCATGGAATCAATAGGTCCATGATCATGGAAACCCACTCTTTTTACGAAACAGGTTCATATGATGTAGACAAAACCCTTTTTTACATTTGGACTGCGGGGAGATGCAAACCAAAGCACAGGTAGTGCAGTGGTTTGGGTTGATCCTTGGAGTCATAGAGGGTCAAGTTGTAGTTAGACATGCACATGAATGAATGGAATAAGATGTATTGAAAAGTAACATCTTCTAATACTTACCTTTGTATGGAACATCTCTACCCCATGGGAGGAATCACTACTATCAACTCCTTACCCCTATACATCCTAAGTTAATTGTTGCAAGTTTAAACATTATTTAAATATTAGTAATCTATAAAGGAGTACAATAAGAATTAGGGATCTCACTAAGATTAATGTCTCTAGCATCCTCTTGAGAATCGTGTTCCTGCAACTTCAAAAATTGTAAATATTAGACCATCTAAAATTAATGAACTAACATGTATTAATGAAAGTAAATGTATTAACAAAATGGCATGTTTAAAATGACCTAAGTTTTAGTTGGTGTCGCCTCAGATATGGAAAACACCTGGTACACTACCACCCCTATAGAGGCATCAAGATCCTACAATATTAAAAATTGTATACAATAAAAATCTTAATATGTGTACAATATGGAAAGAAATAATTTCAATGACCTTAATGTTTTAACCATATACTTACATGACTAGAATTCATCACAAGGTACCATGTGTTGGTCCATGACCATAATCGGGTTGACCACGCGTCGTGCACACATGTGTCTCAATGTGGGGCTCATGGGATTTCGATCTATCCCCACCATTATATGGTCTTGTGCCACCAAAATCTAATGGTTGTGCCCCACTAGAGGAAGAGGGCCCTGCCTGGTCAATAGTTGTGCTATGGAAAACAATCACCTAAGCTAGTGTCAAGAATTCCTCCTATGTTTTGGGAATCATACAATGTGCAGAAGGGACATATGGCCTAGGTAGCTTGCTACAAGCAAGAGGGATGGGATGATTGGAATCTCAATGCCTAACATTAGGTTGGTTTTGGGGCATCTCCATACCAATTCCTTGGAACCCCAATATGTCAAAATAGTTTACATGTTTACCCAACATATAACTTCTAGAGGAAGTATAATGGTAGTTTGTTGTTTTTGTGTGGTGGAATATCAAAAACCATATACCAACTATCCATCCAATGATCTCAAAATGGTTGATATGTAAACCACTAAATTGAAATATGTGTTATGTTGGTGTTTAGAATTTGATATGTTCCAGGCACTCTGAAATGTGAATATATTTTCTCTTTTGTGATTTTAATCTTCTTCACTTCGTTGTGACTCAATCCATCAGCATATTGTATAATGCATCGTTAGAGCAGCTAATAATGTCTACAATAGCATCCAAGGACTCTACAAGGGAGCAATGGAGTTCATCTCCACCCCTCCAAGCAATTCCAATCTCTCTTAAATATGAAATCTCTCTCAATATCTCTGCATTAGGATCCATAGTAGCCACTGCTACTATAAATACAAAAAAAACATTAAAAAAATACACATGGCATAATGACATATCTAAGAATTGAAAAATATAAAGATAGTGTACAACAAATAACGAGGTGAACTATTTATAATTGAACAATTGCACTAACGAATAGACATTTAACATTTTTCAATCCTAAATTTATGTTGTATATGTGTATTAATTTAAATTGTTATATACATACATTAAACGTCCTATGTGTATATGTCATGACAAGCTTCTATACTTTATTTCAAGGCTTGGATTATGAAGTTTCATCAAAATTATAGGCTCGGTGTTGACTAATTCCTCTGGAGGACCAATTTCTAGATTCTAGGTAGAGGCAAGGTATAGAGCCTAGAGGAAGGGACACAGGGTGCTATTGATGAATAACATCCCAATATGGGAAAAGGATTTTGATATGTAATTATTTGTTGTAGCATGAATTTTTTTGGAATCTAGAGGTCATTTAGCCTCTTTGTTTGTGTATTTTGGGGAAAATATGGATTCCACTTGATGTTTTTTTTAGTTGTATGCACCCTTTCTATATACATAAGAAACTTGCATATTTGTGAGTAGTAGTATGGATTCATATGGATGCTCGTGGATATATATGCATCTAGTGAAATTGATTTAATTTTAGGAGTAAATTGGGGTTTAATTTCTTTTGGGCATACAAATGACTAGAATTATGGTTCAAATTTTTTTAGGGCATACAAATTTAAAAAAATTATGGTTTAAATTTATTTTACGTCATACAAATTACTAAAAATAGATTATTTAGAAGGATGGATTTTGATGTAAATACCTTAGATGGAGGAGAATTATGCCCAATGTGCAATATGGAGGCCTTTCTCACTCAAATCACGTTCACCAATATGTGCTTTGGTTGCATGAAATCGTTGATTGTCGTTGTTGTGGAGAAATTGACAGGTGCAACCTGTTTTGGGGCATAAATCATGGTTTACAAAACATGTACACATTTTAGAGAACATAACACACACGCATTTTAGAGAACATAATGTGTACATGTTTTGGTTAACTATCCTAGTTGGCCTTCACCTAGGTGGCTTGAGACTAGGTTTGGTAGGCTTGGGATTTCTTGGGATCATTTATCTTTTATAGAACTTGAATGAGTTTCTTGAATTAACCATTGCATCTAAAAGGTTCTTCAACTTTGAGCACTCACCCTTACACCATATTCAGTCTACAGAACATCTAATATTGTTCGCATATTTATGTCATTACTGTAATTGTGGTACTCTTTGAATTTCTCCTTGAATGAGTTTCTTGAATTAACCATTGCATCTAAAAGGTTCCTCAACTTTGTGCACTCACCCTTACACCATATTCAGTCTACAAAACATCTAATATTGTTCGCATATTTATGTTGTTACTGTAATTGTGGTACTCTCTGAATTTCTCCTTGTACTAACATAAATATCTTGAAACTTCCTTATGTGGGGATTCAAATGATATGCGAACTTCATCTCCAAAAGACAACTCCCCAAAATTACAACTTCTTCTGAGGAATCCTCCTTTAATTTAGTGGATTCCTTGAAGAACTAGGGCCTCTTATTGTATTATGTCATTCCTTTTACACATACATATCCTTCACGTTATTGACCTCCTTCTACTATCAGATCAACTTCTTACTCTACAATTATCTTCATATTAACTTTAGGCATGATATTTTCTTCTTCTATCAATCCCAATTGATAAACTTATTTCATGCTTCATGTCTTGTGTAATCTTATCTCATATTGAGTTATAACCTTAATTCCATTTACATCCCTTAAAACCCTCTAATTTTCATCTTCCACATGACTTGTGTGGATCTAAATTTGATAGAATTCCTCTATACACTCTTGTATGTGGATGCCTCCTTGTGTCAACTTTTGCATTCATTTGAAAATAAATTATTAGTAATCAATTGGTTGGAATTTTTTCTATCGAATTAGACATCTTATTATTTGAATTGTTTGTCGTTTCCTTATTCAAATATCACTCTCATGTTATAGATAATTCCACCAAATGGTTGGATGTCCCTTCAACTTTGCTATGGTGAACTTTATATTGTTTAGGTCCTTAATCTTTTGATACTTGAAGTACCTTTCCATATCATGTATCACACCAATCAGTGCTTCATCTTTCAAAAATTCATGACAATAGGAAGCTTTCACTTCGACCCCTCTTCTACTCTTACGGAATCTAAGTAACTAAATCTTCAACATCAATTTATTGGTCATGTTGTTCCTCTTGCTAAACCCAAACTATTGGATTCTTGTTCTCTACTATCTTGTTTACAACTTTAATTCATCTTCCAATTTCTTGAATTCCATGTTTTACACAAGCTCTTCATCCTCTTGCCACCATATTCTCATAATTGCATGAACTTCCTCTTTTACGAACTAAATTTCCAACTTCAAAAGTGATTCCTTCTTAAGGATCAAATACACTTTGGTACTAAATGGTGCACTTAAAATAGGTAATAGACCCTTCCAAACATACATTTTTTCTGCTACCCCTCATATCAATTTTATATGTTCATCTTCTACCATAGTGCAAGTGAGGACTTCACACATTACTCTAAACCACATTAGTTATGCACAACAAAGAGAATCTAAATTAAAGCTACATGAAAAAAATAGATATATACAACAATTAAGTTTCAACGAGCATACTCATTCATTGTACATGAGGATCATAAACAAATTTCATCCAAGTATACTCTCAAAGTATAAATCAATCTTCTCGACTTCTTTCCTAGGATCCACAAATTCTCACAACCTCTCAACTATAGATCAATCTTCTCCACTTCTTTCCCATTTGATGATGTGACTAAATAAAATAAGCATTATATTAAATAAAAATTGCAAATTCCTAAATTACTAAAATTGCAAATATTTTTTATTGTTATTATATAATAATGTTTTTATCTATATTAAATTGAAATAATGTTTATATAATTAAAATGATGATATAAATTAAAGTTTTTTTAATAATTAAAAAAAATATATTTAATTTAAAATTATTTAATCAAAAAAATTAGAAATTTTATTTCTTTTAAGATTAAAACAAAACATTTTCAAATATTAGAGTATTATTTATTATATTTTATCATTTTAACATTAAAACAAAACATATTTTGAATTTTAAAAGTCTCATTTATTATTATTTTTTTAAATTGTAATGGATTGTTATCATTTTAATTTAAAAATGTTTTATATATTTAGACTATATAAATAAAAAATTAAATCAATAATGGATGGAATTTTGGTTTAAAAAAACATTTATGGGTAGATGTTTATATCTTAGAATTTTAGGTGGAATTTTGATATAAAAAAACATTTATAGATAAGTGTTTATATCTTAGTATTTGGAGTGGAATTTAGGCTTAAAAAAACATTTCATTTTTACATTAATAGGTATTTATATCTTACCAATTACAAATATACAATTATATAAGTGTGTGTGTGATAGCTATGTATGATAACTGGTAGATGATGCATTTTTGTAAGGTAAGAAATTACTTGGGGAATCTATGTACTTTTATTTGATTATAAATGAATATCAAGAAATATTATTTTTTTGGGGAAAAGATAAAACTAGTAGGTGATGCTTTTTTGTAAGGTAAGAAACCACTTGGGGAATCTATGCACTTTTCTTTGATTATAAATGAATATCAAAAAATATTATTTTTTTAGGAAAAAATAAAACTAGTAAGTGATACACAAATAGTAGCTATGTGAAATAATTGTTAGGTAATGCATTAAAAAGTGGTAGCTGATACATTAATAAACAAGAGCCACGAGGTGGAAATGTCCCCAAAGTAGGGATGAGCTGGAGCTTTTAGAAAAAAAGATAATTGCAAGCAGTGGTGGGAAGGTTTGATGTGTGTACTAGTAGTAGAACAATTTTAAAAACTGAATTTCCAATATTGCAAAAGAGAATCTGTGCAAGAAAAGAGTAAATGATTTATTGAAAGAATGATCTATTTTGTTTTAAAACATTAGTATTTTTCTAGGCAAGGATTTAGTGGTTTATTTTAACAATGTTCAATTAAAGTGTTATTTAGAAAGTATGAGGAGGCACTTGAAGGTTTTTATCATTTTAAGGCATTAGCATATTGAATGTTAAACTAAAACCAGGTTTGTTTAAGAAACTAGATTGCAAAATACTATGGAGAGAAAGCATTCATGTGGCAAGACAAAGATGAAAAAGAGGCATAAATTCATCTATCAATTTTCAAACCGCATTACTCAATGATAAGAATAGAGTAAAAGCTGAATTATAGTTGGTAAATAGATCAAAACAAATCACGGTTATATGTTGATAAATTGAAATAGTTTGTAAACGAAATAATATCACAATTGATATAAAAGACAATGTATACTGAGGTTTATTTTTTAATTTAGAAACCTTGACAAATTGAAACAAATTCTAACTTTAATGTAGCATAATCACAAAGAAAATAAAATTGATGAAAATGTATTACAAAAGATAAAAACTATGTTCATAGGATGACATACCATGTATTTGT
This sequence comes from Pseudotsuga menziesii, assembly GCA_001517045.1. NCBI lineage: Eukaryota > Viridiplantae > Streptophyta > Pinopsida > Pinales > Pinaceae > Pseudotsuga > Pseudotsuga menziesii. Next base: position 73,863 of record LPNX011124837.1, read on the forward strand.
TTTATTTTTTTAAATGGAAATGGATAGTTTTATGTTGATGTATAAAAGACATCAATCAAAGATATTAATATCAAGCCACAAAATAGTATTAAAGCCTAAAGTTGATGTGGGAACAATTCACTTTTTTGATAGAAATGTTGTATTTCAACCTATATTTTTTGCTTTTGTTCATAACATTTTTGAAGCTTTTTGAAGAGCTATAAATGTGCCAAAGGCATTTAGAAACATATCACAGTAATAATAATTAAAAAAAAAAAAAACATAACATCAATACATAAGTAAACAAAATGTATTAATGCCCATTGCGATTTTTATTTTTTATTTTTTAAACTTCAGTTTTTGTGTGCATGTTTCTTACAATAATGTTACACTGCATGTCCAAATCTGTAACGACAACCATCTCGACTGCAATCTAGAGACAATTGAGGATAATATAAATAGGAACAAAGTTTCTAAATTTTGCACATGTAACTAAATAATCTATTGATGGCAGATATGAAAACATTAACAATAAATAGTTCAATCTATCTATTTTTTTAACATTATCAAGAAGGCAATTAACAAAAACAAATTTTCTAATTTTTTTTTACATTAAAACTTGGTATTTTTTAACATTATCAAGAAGGCAATCAACAAAAAAAACAAATGTCCTAATTTTTTTATACATTAAAACTTGGTAACTATGGATGAACCCAGATGTAAAACTCTTAAAAAGATAAACTTACCCATGGGATAACCCCAACCCAATTATAATAGTTGGATTCACCATTTCATAGAAAATGAACATTAGGCTCCAATAAATGCATTTTACAGTTCGAATAATACTCAAGTGCTTTGGACATACCTAGAATGGATGGGTCACTCGCTGCTCCAACCGGGATTTATATTACTAGATGGCTATGTGAAGGAATACACATATGTCAGCTATAAAACTATCTTAACCCTTTTTCACCTTGGAACTTATCATGCCAATTAACACAATTTTATTTCAAGAAACATGGGTACTTGTAACCGTATCAAATCTCTTTTGTAAAACCAATTTATGATTTACTAAAAGTAAAACACACAATGTTCACTTCTCCAGATGGATTGGGGATTCATAGTCCCTACGTGCATGCATCCTCGGTGTCAACATACCCACGACGTATATGGTTAACGGTTGTCAATCAGTAAGAAACATTGGAATAAGGACACTTTGGTGCCCAAAACGATGGTGTCTCTTGCTAGAGATCGCCGAAGAACCTTCCAGTGTTTAAAGAAAACCTTTCAGAACCTCTCGACTTCATCTCCATTATGTCTTTCCTGAAAGAAGAACCTCTCGACTTCATCTCCAATCTATCTTGCCTGAAAGAAGAGAGTGTTTGTACTGCGTTGTTCTCCCTGGTAATGGTGGCTACTAGTTCAGCCTTTCATTGCATTTATGTGTAGAATTTCTCACCTACTATGTGTGAAATTAATTCTCTCACACCATTCCTCATGCCTTACTCGATACCTGGGGCGTCCACCTGGATATAACATTCGCGCGGTTTAGCGAGGTAAGAAAACAACAGTTTAACTGTTCTATTTCATTCTCTTTCAACCCATTTTCTCATTTCTCGTTTATTAATTGTAATTTGGATCTCATAAATAGGTTTCTCTGGGGCTCTATGAGTAGCCCTTCTATACATACTAATGGATTCATTTCCATTGTGGCTTGTCTGAAAGAAGAGAAGTAATGTGCCATTTGGAACTACGTCCCATAGGTATGTACATGATATTTAAAAGAATCAATGCATCCCATAGGAGTTTTCCATGGCGTTTCTAAGCTCTACAACTCTATGCTAGATTTTTTATTGTTTAATGCCGAGTTTTAAAGAAACATCATCGCCCATATGGGTTTTCGACAGGGTCAAGAGCTCTGCAACTGTTTTCTACATTTTGTGTGATTGTGATGTCCCAACCCTCATAGCAGTTCATGGGATATCATTGCCGCAAGGCATACTTTAACAGCTACTGCCCTATGGTTTTGGGTATGGAAAAAATAAGAAAGAACTCTACGGTATATTCTTCCAGTATCTCCTAGAACATGAAAAAAGTGAAAACACTGTGTCTTAATTCATTCTTTATTGCTGTGATTCTTGTTTGAAACAATCCTGTACATTTATTACTAAATATTTATTCCTATAGAGTCCTTATTAAATCTTATCAAACTTTTACCTGGGTGCTTGGATAGTTGCAACGCTCCCTAAATTGAATGTTTGTAGTTTCCTTGTATCTTCAAATATCTACCTGAACCCAAAAGCAACAAAAAGATTAGAAGTAATTAGTTACAAAGGCAACAAATGCATAATCTATCTGCCTTAAACAAAAACATGGTTACCTAATAATGTTAGCTCTTGGTCGTTGTTAGTGCCAGAAATTGTTCCCAGACTACAAAAGAACAAGCCAACACAATCTCAATAAACACAATAAAGTAAAATAGGGTTTTTCTAGGGTTTTGGTTGAACAGTTTGAAGACAGGAGGGCAAACATTCATAATACCAAAGCAAACACTAAATCATGAGCATTTGAATGATTGAGATGTATGACATATAAACCATAATCCAACAGAATAAACACAATACTGAGTTTCACCCACGATTAGCAAGCATTTCAAGCATAAAAACATTAAACAGGAAATGAATATACCAACTGAGTAATTAACACAAATTAGAAATGAAACCCGTCAATAATCTAAAGGGCATATAGTGCATATATTTCATAGTTTAGTCATCAAAAAACACATAAGATTATTTACACTTAGCTGATAAAACAAAGCCTAATATCCTCCCCTTCTCAGCAAAAATCGAACCTTTGGTTCTTTTTCCAACTTACATTTATCCTGTTCCTTCAAAAACAGTTGCATAACTGAACCCTAACTACTTTTCAAGTTATCTATCGAACTATTCAATATAAACTTTATCATTAAACAAAATGGAATTACTTTTCAAACTAACTAATAACTACTCCTGTCAAAGTACATTTACAAATCTTTCGATGCTTCAGCTAGAAGAGTAATACCCTCTAATGCTTGAGCTTTCCTTCTAGCTTTCAGGTGATCTGCTTCCAAGTCTGCAACTTTCTTTGTTAACTCCTCATTTTGCTGAGTCAGTTCCTGGATGATCTGTCTTTTTTCTTTTAAGAGCCTCTTTAGAAACTGCAATCAATTCCTGGTAATGATTGTTCACTTCTTCTAGGTCTTCTCTAAGTACCATATTTGCAGCTACTAATCCATCATTGGTTTCATGCATATATTCAATTTGATGCTTGTATTGCTTAATGCTCCTTTGTAGATTTTCCTTTTCAGAATCAATACATTTATCTCATGATATCGTTTGCATCCCTTCAAGTATCCATGGTATTTTCAACTTCTTGTATATTTCTTCATCCTGATTCATAAGCTCTGTGAAGATCACAGGAACCTCTGGCTCTCCTTCAGCTTCAATACTGCACTAAACTTCTTCTCCAATTATCTCTCTTTTCTCCATACAAGAATTCTTTATATCATTATGTTGTTGTTCTTGAAGCATCTGTTTTCAAACCTCCATGAAAATATCTGAAATCTTAGTATCAGTGAAGACTAATTTTTCTTTTGATACTATTGGTTTTTTACCTTTTATAACTTCTTTGTTTTCATCCTCACTATCTTCCAATTTCTCCTCAAATGATGAATCTTCTATTACTGTAACCTTTTCATCAGCCAATTTGGGATTTAATAACTTCTTCATGTTTAACCTAAGCTTGTTCTTCGGCCTTGTCTTAGGTCTCTAGACTGTTCCAACATCTCCTAACATTTTCTGAACCTTTCCTTGATGAGTTATAAAAGCAAATTCAACAACCTTCATTCTTTTCCTTCTTGACATTGTTTTCATCCTCTTCAAACAATACTGTAATGGGGCTCTTCTTCTACTCCTTAACCTCTTCCCTTACATTTTGATTTGATTCTGCAGGTAACATCTCTTCCACTGGCTTAACTTCCTTCATCTCTGAATGTAAAACTTTGCTTTCCTCAACATTAACTCATTGTCCAAGCTCAATGTTTTCATATTCCTGATTCGAAGCTTCTCCTGGTTTATCAGCTTCTTCATCTTTCACTATGACCTTCTTTTTGAGTTTCTTGATCAAAATTTGACCCTTATCCAACTGTCTCTTCTCAGACTGATCCTCCTTCTCAATTTTGAAACCTAACCAAAATAAGAAGCATTCCCATGTCTTCTCTCTTTTCTACAATGCAGTACTTATGATCAATTTTATGACCCCATGGTGAAAAACTGATTGTTTTGTATGATCCTGATGTTCTTTCACCCTACATGACATCTTCTGTAAGCTTTTCAAAAAGAAGAAAGGAAGATTCATTTTAGATTCATGACTGAGATGTTGAAGGAATCTAAAATGATACTTAAACACAAAGGAAAATCTCCACTCATAGGTGACATAGCTTTGTAAGATTTTGATAGGCTCAATCCACTTAGGTTTAAACTTTTGAATAGGAACACCCTTTCCCCAGTCTTCTACTACACCTGGAAGTAGATATCTCTAAGCATCAAAGGTGAAGGGCACCTTTTTGAACCAGAATTCTCCCTCATCCAGAATTCATGTTGCTTCTGCTAGTAACTCCCTGGTTAGTTTGAACTTCAAAGTGTCAAAAGACACTACATCCTTGTCTAAACATTGAGCAAACTTGTAAGAAACCTCTGAATGATAACCTTCAATCTTTTCGAAGAACACTAACCATCCTGCCTCTGCAAACAATTGTGCACAATCTGGAAAGTTTTTGACCCAGCTTAAGTCTGAGGGTTCTTCTCTATTGGTCTTTCCACTCTTTTTCATTTTGAAATATTGTCAAACAGCTTCTATCAATAAAACACAGCTTGACTGTCTTCAAATTTTGTTAAACTGACAAACAATATTGTATAGGGGAACCCAAAAGACCCTAATCTGAATTCTTTCATTTAAATGATAAATACTTTAAACCCATTGACTGAGAATTCATCATTTAGCATGAATTAGGTTTAAAAACTAATACTCTGTCATCAATTTTGTCCTTAGTCATTGGTTTAGAAAAACCCCAAATTAATGAACCTTGGTAATGGTTGGCAGACTACCTGTTAAAACGACTAATCCAACTGTTGGAATCTTACTCTCTCGATTGTCAGGTGTCGAATTTCATGCTCCAATCTTCTTGACCACTTTGACCACCCCAAACAACCACTCCTGAAAGCCCTAATTTTCGCTCTGTTTCAAAATTTTGATTACCCAGTGCTAATTTTCCACCATGACCTTGACCTGCTCAACGTGCACTTCAGGAAAAATCGTAATTCAACACACCTTTGTCTCATTATGGTTTGTTACCATTATTGCATCAACTCTGCAACAAACAACCACGATTGGCCTTCATGATGATATTCCATTTGCCACAGTGATTAATCTACAAGAGACACGTATCAAATCCATCACACATTATGATTAACATCTTATGTGTGAGAAGCCCGAAGAAAACTAAACCATAAATGATGATTTTTAGCTTGTGCGACTTTCTTGTAGCGCCTGTGTGTATTTGTTTGTGGCTTGCGCTACAAGAAAGTCTAGGTTAATGATTTGCAAAAATTAAGCTATTGATAAAGGTTTAAACTTGGTTTAGGAGTCCTAATTAAGCTTTTATGCTATTGTTTAGACTTGTTAATCCATATAAGCCTTCTATAAGCCCTTTGATTATGAAATCAAACCAAAACTTGTAGAAATAAACTAAGAAATCAAATAACATGAGAGTTAAAGGGAAAAACAAATCAAACTATCCCAATCAACAAAAATTTTCTAAAAGTATAGAGTAAAATCAAACTTCAAAACATAAACAAAAGTATTAAAAGATGGAAAACAAAAACATGACCTAACATCTGGCTCCTGCCACGGGATGCAGTCCTCCCTGTGAGGCTTCAAGAACCTGTAGACCAGTGCTTTCTGTGCTACTACCTGCTAGTATGCAAAATTTCCATTGGGTTATGGAGTCCTTATTCTGTTATTCACACCGGTATATACAATGAAAGTCCAGTATCCATCTCAAAAACTGTAAAAATGCTTGAGGAATCGTCCATTAACTGGATTAGACAACTCCTCACCTTCCAAAGTCTATAGAACAAAAGTATTTTTTTCCAAAAACTTCAATACTATGAAAGGACCAAACCAATCGTTATCAAACTTGCCATGCTTTCCTTTCTGCTCCTTCCTAGCATCCAATCTCAAAACCATGTCTCCCACTGAAAAAGTGTTATCTTTGATCTTCCTATCAAATATTTCTTTGACCTTTAACCTGTACAGCTGAGCCTTTTCCTCCACTGTTTCACGTTTCTGCTGTAACTCTATCAGTGCATAAATTCTTCTTTGCATATCATTACGCTCTTCCTGACAATCTTGAAAAAATTTCGTTACTGGGATGCCCAACTGAATAGGAAAAACTGCATCTGTACCATATACTTATTGGAAAGGAGAAGTTCCAATCGCTTGTTTAACTATTATTCTGTCTACCCATAATGCATGCTTTAGCATAGAATCCCATGATCTTTTATTATGCTTCAGTAACTTCCTGATACTCTGAATGATATTTTTATTAGATGACTCAGCTAACCCATTCCCCTGAGGATAATAAGGAATTGAGTGTTTCAACAGGATACCATTCTTTTCACAAAATGCCACCATAGCCTTAGATTTAAAAGCTTTGGCATTGTCAGTCAATAATTTCTGGGGACATCCAAATCTACTAAGAATATTTTCTTCAATAAAATCTATGATCACCTTATCTGTGGCATTCCTTGTGGGAATGGCTTCTACCCACTTAGTAAAGAAATCTGTAGCAGTCAAAATCATATGTTTTCAAATCTTCATATGACCAAGCAAAAAAATCAACATACTCTTTTAACAACTTAATGTACCTGTTCCTCTGTTCTGCTGTGAGTGCTTTTGAAATCTTCACCATTCTAGGATGTTCAGGGGTGCCAATATTACAGTCCACCACATTTTCTTCTAAAGACTATACAATAGGTTTTAAAGGTGTATCATCTTTTGAAGATATTCTCTCTAATGGCACCAAACCTTTAGGAATGAAATTACTTTTAAGTTCAATAATCTTGTGACCAGCAATCTCATTTTCTGCAATATCTTCAAAATCTTCAACCTTATCATCTTGTTCTTGATCAATTAGGGAATTTGAAAACTCACCTGTCAGCTCTAAAAATATTTTTATTTCAAGGTCATCTTAAAAAACTTTCCACTGCTTTACATTATTAGGCACATAAGGTCTGTACCTAACCTCAACAGGATACTTTAGCTGTGTTGTTTTGGGAATCCTAAAATGTGTGGCTGCTAGGGCCAAAGAGTCAGCAGTATGGTTATGATCCCTAGGAATATAAGTGATATTAAAAGCCACAAAATAATTGTCTATCATATCCCATACTTCATTACAGTACACTTCAGCAAATCTTGTTTCACTTGATAGTTGTTCCTCACATGCTGAACAACCAACTCGGTGTCACCATATACAGAAATCTGCTGAATGCCTAAATATTTTGCAGCTTTCAAACCTAACAACAAAGCTTCATATTCTGCAGTATTATTTGTGGTAACAAATTCTAATTTTTACATTAACTTTACTGTTTCACCACAAGGAGATATTAGAAGAACCCCTGCTCCAGCACCTTCCTTGCATGATGATCCATCAAAGTATAATTGTCAAAGTTCATCTTCTTGTTCCCTAGTGCATTTAATTGGCTTTTCTTTTTGATCCTGTAACAAACCTGCAGTATTATCATCATCACTAAAATGCAACATACAAGTACCCAAATCCTTGTCAACAGCATACAAGGGATGATTTGTAGGGTTCTTGTCGTCTGTCACAATATAGGCAAATTGTAACTCTCTATATAACCTTCTGTTTTCTCCCCCAAATACAGGAATAGTAGCATATGTTAAATCCATTTGTAGTGTTCCACCAACTTTCTTGGCCCATGATCTAGAGAGGAGTAGTCCAAACTTAGGTGTAATGTCTGCTACTACCACATCCATAATCACACTCTTCATCAGCAGCTGAGCTAAACTGACAACCATATCTTTAATCACTCCTAAACATTTTACAGCTCGTGAATCAAAAACATACAAATCATGATAAGGTTTTGATATACTCAAACCTAAAGCCTCCATGACAGCTTTTGGAATTAGGTTATGTGATGATCCTGAATCCAAAAGACAATTATGTATCATCTATTCATGAATAGTTAGTGTGATGTGAAAAGGAGGTGATGCACCTGCCTTATTTTCATTTTTCTCTGCCAAGGCTGACCCAATAAAGATTTTAGGACTTTCTTCTTGTAAATTCATTGTATCAGAGAGAGGCCGACTGTTTGCTGAACCAATCATTTTCAGAACTGAATTTTTATAAGAAGGATTCTTCATCAACTCGATGAAAGGCATAGGGATATTTATTTTGCCTAATTCATTTTCGAGGTTAAAATTCTGCATACTTCTGTTTACCTCTTCAACTTACACATTCTCCTTTTGTTTATCCTGATTTTGTTTTTTCTCTAACACAGGATCAGACTGTTGTTTAGGAGGCAGAACTACTTTTTTCTTTGGATTTTGAACTACTTGCTTTGGACCTTACCTCAAATTTAAAGTTTTCTTTGGCTCAGTCTAGTATGTATCAGCAGCTACAGCAGTCACTTGAAGATTTAAATCATTTTATGTTTCAAACATATCAACATCATAATATTCTGAGTTTAAAAACTCTTCTTCAGTGACAAAACCCTCAGTTAACTACTCTCCAAAATAATTCATATCCTGGTCTATATCCTCTAAAAACACTTCCTCTTCAATTTCTTCTTCATCAACTACATTATTTTGAAGTGGGGGTGGTACTTTTTGATCCTCAGTTTCTCTCCTTTCTCGTTGAATATCATTATTTCTTCTCTCTCTGGGAATGAAACGAGGCACAAACTGTCGTCTGAATTGGTTTGGATTATTAGGGTTTCTATCACCCTCTTGAACAAGTTTTTTTGAATTCTTCTCTAATTCCAACTTGTTTAATTTTGCTATCAAGATCTTAACTAGTTTGGCCATTTCATCAATTTTACCTTCTGCAGAGTGGGATGTTGAAACCCCTCGAGATGCCTCTTTCTTACCCTTCCTGTCATATATCTACTGAGTTGTATTTCCCTTCAATCTATTAGAGGCTAATATATTAGACTCTACTTCTAATGTTGCATCCTGCATGTTCAGTAAAGTAGCAGGTCTTCTTTCTCTTAAAAGTAGGGAAAATTCATGGTCAAAAGGATTGGAATATGTGAGTTTTGCAGATGTTTCTAAATTTTTTATCTCTGCAGGAATTCTGCCATACATTTTATTGAATCTCTTCGAAAAATCAGCTATGGTTTCATCCTTATTTCTCCTAAGGGCTCCAAACTCAGTGATGTAATATGTATGATCCTTGGTATCACCCCATTGTCTCAAGAAAATGTCCTAAAGCTCTTCTATGATAGTGATAGAATTTGTAGGCAACTCCTTGAACCATTTTCTGACCTCTCCATCAAGACTTTGTACAAACATCCTCATCCATACATCCTTGGCCTCAATATTCTGATTATCAACATAACTGAGAAAAGCATCCCAATGCTCCTCAGTCGTGGTCTCACCTTGTCCATTAAACCTAGACATATATTTTTTGTAATCACCCCTAGGAAGTGCATTTAAAGGCTGAGGCAAAACTAAAGGTGCATACCTAGCTGCCACCATTCGGTCCATCATGTCTAATGGCTGATTTTGGGCTGTCATCTTTAAGTTAACTGGTTTAGATGATGGAAAGACTTTACTAGAACTTGGCTGAAATGGAGTTTTACCAAATTTGAGATGAAATAAAGGGATTTTACTAGGAGATATAGTATTTTCTTTCTTAAAAGATTGAGGATCAGTGAAAACTTGAAAATTACTAACAGGGATTGTAGGCTTCAACCAAGATGACTCTTGTTCTTCTCCCTTCAGAACAGAAAAAGGTGATGAAATATCTAACTGATCAAGGTTACATAGGGTTGGTGATGATTGAGACCTTATGATCTTCCTAGTTGTTTTCAATATCTGTTCTGGGTTTGAAACACCCAGCTGTAAAGGTGAACTAGGTCTGTTTCTTGTTTCAACTCCCTTAGTAGCCACTGTGAAATACTGGTGAAAAGTAGTCTTCTAAATTTGCTAGTTTAAGTTCACCTCTCAAAACCAGTGAAATGATAAGTATCCCAGGGAAAATAGGTTTTCAACTTCATCCTCAGTAGTGACGCCAAAGATGTTAGTGCCATAAATTGTTCCCAGACTACAAGAGAACAAGCCAACACAATCTCAATAAACACAATAAAGTAAAATAGGGTTTTTCTAGGGTTTTGGTTGAACAGTTTGAAGACAAGAGGGAAAACATTCATAAGACCAAAGAAAACACTAAATCATGAGCATTTGAATGACTGAGATGTATAACATATAAACCATAATCCAACAGAATAAACACAATACTGAGTTTCACCCACAATTAGCAAGCATTTCAAGCATAAAAACATTAAACATGAAATGAATATATCAACTGAGTAATTAACACAAATTAGAAATGAAACCAGTCAATAATCTAAAGGGCATATAGTGCATATATTTCATAGTTCAGTCATCAAAAAACACATAAGAGTCTTTACACTTAGCTCATAAAACAAATCCTGATAGCCTCCCCTTGTCAACAAAAATCGAACCCTTGGTTCTTTTTCCAACTTACATTTATCCTATTCCTTCAAAAACAGTTGCATAATTGAACCCTAACTACTTTTCAAGTTATCTATTGAACTATTCAATATAAACTTTATCATTATACAAAATGGAATTACTTTTCAAACTAACTAATAACTACTCCTGTCAAAGTACATTTACAAATCTTTTGATGCTTCAGCTAGAAGATCAATTCCCTCTAATGCTTGAGCTTTCCTTCTAGCTTTCAGGTGATATGTTTCCAAGTCTGTAACTTTCTTTGTTAACTCCTCATTCTACTGAGTCAGTTCCTCGATAGTCTGCCTTAGTTCTGTAAACTGATTTTATGTCTGTCTTTTTCTTTTAAGAGCCTCTTTAGAAACTGCAATCAATTCCTGGTAATGACTGTTCACTTCTTCTAGGTCTTCTCTAAGTACCATATTTGCAGATACTAATCCATCATTGGTTTCATGCATATATTCAATTTGATGCTTGTGTTGCTTAATGCTCCTTTGTAGATTTTTCTTTTCAGAATCAATACATTTATCTCCCGATATTGTTTGCATCCCTTCAGGCATCCATGGTATTTTCAGCTTCTTGTATATTTCTTCATCCTAATTCATAAGCTCTGTGAAGGTCACAGGAACCTCTGGCTGTCCTTCAGCTTCAATACTGCACTGAACTTCTTCTCCAATTATCTCTATTTTCTCCATACAAGAATTATTTATATCATTCTGTTGCTGTTCTTGAATCATCTGTTTTCAAACCTCCATGAAAATATCTGAAATCTTAGTATCAGTGAAGACTGATTTTTCTTTTAATACTATTGGTTTTTTTACCTTTTATAACTTCTTTGTTTTCATCCTCACTATCTTCCAATTTCTCCTCAGATGATGAATCTTCTATTACTGTAACCTTTTCATCAGTCAATTTGGGATTTAATAGCTTCTTCATGTTTAACCTAAGCTTGTTCTTCGGCCTCATCTTAGGTCTCCACACTGCTCCAACCTCTCCTAACATTTTTTGAACCTTTCCTTGATGAGTTATTGAAGCAAATTCAACAACCTTCATTCTTTTCCTTCTTGACACTATTTCCTTTTCAAAATGAGTGTATACTTCTTGCTTAGAACAAACCCTAGCTTCATTATTAGATGGAACTCTAACCTCATCAGATAGGTATTTTTCATCCTCTTCAGAAAATACTGTAATGGGGCTTTGCTTCTGCTCCTTAACCTCTTCCCTTACATTTTTATTTGATTCTGCAGGTAACATCTCTTCCAGTGGCTTAACTTCATCTCTAACTGTAAAACTTTGCTTTCCTCAACATTAACTCGCTGTCCAAGCTCAATGTTTTCATTTTCCTGATTCGAAGCTTCTCCTAGTTTATTAGCTTCTTCATCTTTCACTATGACCTTCTTTTTGAGTTTCTTGATCAAAATTTGATCCTTATCCAACTGTCTCTTCTGAAACTGATCCTCCTTTTCAGTTTTGAAACCTGACCAAAATAAGAAGTATTCCCATGTCTTCTCTCTTTTCTGCAATACAGTACTTATGATCAATTTTATAAGCCCATGGTGACAAACTGATTATTTTGTATGATCCTGATGTTCTTTCACCCTACATGACATATTCTGTAAGATTTTCAAAAAGAAGAAAGGAAGATTCATTTTAGATTCATGACTGAGATGTTGAAAGAATCTAAAATGATACTTAAACACAAAGGCAAATCTCCCCTCACAGGTGACATAGCTTTGTAAGATTTTGATAAGCTCAATCCACTCAAGTTTAAACTTTTGAATAGGAATACCCTTTTCCCAGTCTACTACTACACATGGAAGTAGATATTTTTGAGCACCAAAGGTGAAGGGCACCTTTTTGAACCAGAATTCTCCCTCATCCAAAATTCTTGTTGCTTCTGCTAGTAACTCCCTGGTTAGTTTGAACTTCAAAGTGTCAAAAGACACTACATCCTTGTCTAAATATTGAGCAAACTTGTAAGAAACCTCTGAATGATAACCTTTAATATTTTCGAAGAACACTAACCATCCTGCCTCTGCAAACAATTGTGCACAATCTGGAAAGTTTTTAACCTAGCTTAAGTGTGAGGGTTCTGCCCTATTGGTCTTTCCACTCTTTTTCATTTTGAAATATTGTCAAACAACTTCTATCAATAAAACACAGCTTGACTGTCTTCAAATTTTGTTAAACTGACAGACAATACTATATAGGGGAACCCAAAAGACCCTAATCTGAATTCTTTCATTTAAATGATAAATACTTTAAACCCATTGACTAAGAATTCATCATTTAGCATGAATTAGGTTTAGAAACTAATACTCTGTCATCAATTCTGTCATTAGTCGTCGGTTTAGAAAAACCCCAAATTAATGAACCTTGGTAATGTTTGGAGACTACCTGTTAAAATGACTAATCCAACTATTGGAATCTTACTCTCTCGACTGTTAGGTGTCGAATTGCATGTTCCAATCTTCTCTGACCGCTTTGACCACCCCACACAACTGCTCCCGAAAGCCCTAATTTTCGCTCTATTTCAAAATTCCAATTACCAAGTGCTAATTTTCCGCCATGACCTTCACCTACTCAACGTGCACTTCAGGAAAAATCGTAATTCAACACACCATTGTCTCATTATGGTCTGTTATCATTATTGCATCAGCTCTGCAAAAAACCACCACGATTCGCCTTCATGATGATATTCCACCTTCCACAGTGAATAATCTACAAGAGACACGTATCAAATCCATCACACAGTATGATTGACATATTATGTGTGAGAATCCCGAAGAAAACTAAACCAGAAATGATGATTTTTAGCTTGGGCGACTTTCTTGTAGCACCTGTGTGTATTTGTTTGTGGCTTGCGCTACAAGAAAGTCTAGGTTAATGATTTGCAAAAATTAAGCTAATGGTAAAGGTTTAAACTTGGTTTAGGAGTCCTAATTAAGCTTTTATGTTATTTTTTAGACTTTTTAATCCATATAATCCTTCTATAAGCCCTTTGATTATGAAATCAAACCAAAACTTGTAAAAATAAACTAAGAAATCAAATAACATGAGAGTTAAAGGGAAAAACAATTCAAACTATCCCAATCAACAAAAATTTTCTAAAAGTAAAGAGTAAAATCAAACTTCAAAACATAAACAAAAGTATCAAAAGATGGAAAACAAAAACATGACCTAACAGTCGTAATAATGTTCACTCTTGGTCGTAGAATTTTGCTTCCTGTGATAATTTTAGCTCTTGAAAAGATCGATATTGTTGTTTTCGTGAACGGTACAGAGGAACCTGCAAGCGCCTGGAGACGCTGAAGCGTTGTTGCTAGCAAATAGAGGCCAGAAGGGGTTGGTCTTGATTTTCTTCGCTCATTGATCGTAATGGGTAATGGGTATTGATCGTAATGGGTAATGGGTAATGGGTAGCTCCTACCAGAAAAGCAAATTTAAAATCACTTTATCCATTTGAGGACTAAGCCAAGGGCAAAAATCCTGTCATTCATTAAAAAAACACTACCAATTCTCGTGAAGTGAAAAAAGAGAAGTAATGTGCATATCTTCGAAGCTTCAACCCATTTGTTAGCTATGAATTCGAGATGGCAACGCAGTTTGGCATGATTAAATATCATCTCTTCTTTTGTCTACAAGAATAAGTACCTTCTTGACCACACCCATTATTCTCATAAGCATCAATTTGAAGGTCCACACCCATTATTCTCATAAGCATCAATTTCCTCATACATAATAAATTGATCTTCACTCTGTTCAGGAGGGCTTGGCCTTATGTGAAACTCATCTACTCTCTCCCTCATTTGTTTTGTGTCATCCTCATCGTTCACAAGCATCCTCATCGTTCACAAGGTCTCTGTACTCCACCAAGTACCCTGCCCCTACTTTTTTACAAGTCGTGCACAGAACCAAGCCTCTTTGAGCCCCTTTTTTACAAGTCGTGCACAGAACCAGGCCCCTCTGAGCCCCTCTTCATCGTTGGATACCTCCACCGGGTCACCATTGCTCAACTTCAATTTCTCCTCCTCACTCAACACTACAAAATCAAGGTATGTTCCACTCTTACACAAATTTCTCACTCAAACCTTCACCAGCTTACAAGACCCATGTCTACTCTGATCAAATACTAGTCTTCCATTCATCCATGCAGAACTGAATTAAGCCATCATTCATTGAAACACAACTAAAACAACAATAATTCAATGATGGGTATCACGATAAGATTAGTAGAATTCATGGAGGAACGAAGAAAAGTCTTCTCCATCATGAGGCTGCGATGCGTTACATTAATTACCCACATTACTAGCACACACACCCATTACTATAGAGAAAATTTAACAGTGTATATCCATTACTGTACAGCGATAGAACACACCCAGGCGAGGTCCACCGTCAGTTATCTCTATCAGCTGGTACATTCAATGTGAGAAATACATAGAAGTCGCCTTCCATGAAAATAACACAACAGAGAGTAATCCGTATAATGGATAAATGGAAAAACCCTGAGATATTCTACCGATGTTGGTAACTTATCATTTTAGGGTTTTCCAACCGAGCTGGTGGCATGGGATGTCTTTTCATCATCCAGTAAGTACTAAATTACTTTTTCGCATTTATTGGATTTAACGCGAATAGTTGAAAGATTATATGGTGCTGATTATTATCTGGTGTTCGGATAAAAAAAAGTTTTACTTATTATTCTTGACCATAAGGTCCATTGTACAGCAAGGTAGATTAGAACATTAATGCTGATTTTGGGACATGAACAAATATGTACAATGGATTGCACAGAATGGAGGTAGGAGGGGCATCCTATTAAATTGCGTTGTATCAAAGGCTACCGGTACAAGTAGTGAATGAGAAATATTAATGAGAAGGAGCAATTCATATTAAACCTGCTTACATCACTTCCGCAGCCAACAATGGAGGGCTGTATTCCAAGGTAGATGTCACCCATCCAACGACCAATCAAATGTTTTCAAAATTAATAAATTTAATTATTTTTTAAATTTTTGTAAAGTTAAACATTAGTTTTTAAAAATAATTGAGGTTTGGTACGATCAAAATAATATAGGTGAGCTATTTATATATGCCCCCGGGGGACATAAAAATAGTTCAGCACTGTTTACTTGCCAAGTTAAGCAGGTGTACTAATTTGTAAAATAACCTAAACTATATATATTTAATTATACATCTAATTGATATATGATACATAACCTCTAGCCTCCATAATTATATATTTAATTGATATGATAAGTACCCTTTAGCCTCAAAGGAATTTAATAGATGTAAAGGCACACCGTGGCGAGAAACCAAATGTCAGGTGTGGTGATTATGTTTCGATCTTAATCGATGTTACATTACGTTTCTTTGTTTTAAAACTAGCAATTGCCCCAAGGAAGGTGCAATAATACGCCGTTAAGGTAGTTGTTAGCGGGTAAGTGAGAAAAAAAAGTGTAACATTGAAGTGAGCCAAAAAAAAATGGAGAATAAATATATATTTTATGCCAATATTGAGAAAGGTCACTTGTTGCAAACGAGAATTAATGGAGATCCCAACGCTATTCCAGGAAAAGCCACTTGGTCATAAAGAAGGATTTTCGATCTTACTATGGAGGACAGAAATGTCAGAAACAAGATATGGTGCACTGTGGTCGTGAAACTCAAGCGAGGGTTGATGACCTCCTTTACAACAAAGAAAGCGAATATTCTAAATCTAGGCCAAATGCAATTGAGAATATGGCAGTATGGATGATCGTGGCACTGATAGTGAGATTTGAGTAATGCCCAAAACTTTTTTCTACCCAAAGAAATTTATGTTGAATCCAGTTGCAATCCCTGTGTCTAATCGAAACTACAATCGAGACGACGTATAGGATCTGCACAAATCAAAAGACATGGTGCCTCATCTCGGAATGAGAAAGATATTGGTTAACCACCAAAAAATAAAACAACTAGATCCCATTTTTTCTTTACTCCATATTAATCAACTTGTTTTCTTAGTTCCTACCCAAATCATGTCCAATACAATGTTCTTAAAACTACTAATTTCTAACCATATAGTGGACATGCTACAAACTATGACTATACTCATATGTGTTTACGAAACCATATCGATGTGGATAACCATACAAATAAATTTTTTTTAAATAAAGATAGTAGATGATGTTGAATGGTTATTTTATTACTGTAGTAGAACCAATATTTTCCCATAACTACTTTAAATAATAGATAAGAAGGATTTTATTTTAAAGAGATGAGTACTTCACATGTCAGTAAAAGAAAAAAGAAACCTATCACATCATTCACATGTTAGTTCATGAGACAATTAAAACATATCACATGGGTAATACCATACCTTTAGTAATACCCAAAAAAAATGGAGCACTTCAATGTATTGAAAACCCAAAAAATTAACAGTTTAACATCACATTATACAATGAACATGCCATTGCAGAGGAGAAATATATCTAATGAAGAAAAGAAGCCAATGTGTAGGCATAATCTGGAATTACTTGCTGTCCATGTGGTTCCAAAGTTCATAATTGTGCTAGCATAGGTTGTCAAAGCAGCTTGGAAAACAAACATTTGATGACAGTTTATATAGTTTTTCTTTCATCAAGTGGACATGAAGACTGCTTTCCTTAATGGCGGAGTTGAGGAAGAAGTATATAAAGAGAAGCTGAAAGGTTTTGAAGTTCATGGGAATGAGTCCATCTGTGCAAATTAAAGAAGGCCTTATATGGGCTTAAGCAAGCACTGAGGGCTTGGTATGCAAGAATTGACAACTACCTTCAAAGCTTGGGTTTTTCCAAGAGCTCCACTGATCCTAACCTGTATTTAAGATTTTGGAAAACCATTCTTTGATCCTAGTCTTTTATGTTGATGATTTGCTCCTTGCAGGAGAAGAACAATTGATAACCCAGTTCAAGAGGGAGCTCACTTCTAAGTTCGAGATGAAAAACCTAGGTCTCATCCACTATTTTATTGGGCTAGAGGTTTGGCAAAGAACAGATGAGATTTTCCTCTCACAAGATACTCAATTGATGTATTGCGCATATTTGGGATGATGGACTGTTAGTCCATGAGCACTCCCATGGTATTGAATCTAAAGAAGTTGGATATTCCAGGTTCTGGTTCAGATATGGTGGATCCCGCTATGTATCGGAAACCCATAGGATCCTTAATGTACTTGATTCACGTCTGAACCTAGGCACAGACATTGGGTTGCTGCCAAACATGTGCTTCAATACCTTCGTGGGACTTTTGCTTATGGTCTCAAATACAATTCCAGTGGTGATTATTGCTTCATGGTCATGTTGACAATGATTGGATTAGTAGCTCTATGGACAAAAAAAGTACTTCAGGTTACTATTTTAGCATGGATTTTGCTATGATATCCTAATCCAACAAGAAGCCAAGATCTATAGTTCAGAGTACCGCAAAAGCAGAGTATATAGTAGCAAGTGATGCCAACCGAGAAGCTATTTGGTTGACATTAGAGGAATTTTGGGGTCTAAAATGGGCCTCCTAAGGAAAATAATAAAATAATAGTTAAAATAATAAAATAATAGTTAAAATAATAAAATAATATTGATTAATTTTGGAGGAAGAAAGAAAAAAACTACTTTTTGTGTTCGTATTTTTGACATATCTCCCTGTGTTTTTACTCAAATTTCGATCGGGACAGCTCGTTGGATGCGGAATTTGATTCCGCATCCAACGAGTACCCACACTGCATACTTTTGACGAACCCCGCTACCCCCAAAAAAAAATACCTGAAAAAATGTGATGATGATGTCATCATCATGTTGTTTCAGGTATTTCTTGTTTTTGGGGTAGCAAGGTCCGTCAAAAGTATGCAGTGTGGGTACTCGTTGGATGCAGAATCAAATTTCACATCCAACGAGCTCTCCCGATCGAAATTTGAGTAAAAACACAATGAGATATGTCGAAAATACGAACAAAAAAAGTAGTTTTTTTTAATGACAAATATGTCAATTCAACCATTATGGTTGACTTATTTTATTGAAATTCTATTGGTTCTTGAATTCCAACTCACAAAAACTTATTTTGGCACGTTTTCTTATAAGGCCCATTTTAGACCCCAAATTTCCTCTAATGAAAGCTTCTAGTCAGGTTGTTTGGGGAGATGCTTGATTCTATTGTCTTTCACTGTGATAACTAGAACTGTATAAAGCTGTTAGAAAACCCGGTATTTCATAACAAATCAAAGCACATTGAGATGAAATATCACTACATCAAAGATATGGTTTAGAGAGGTGCCATAAAACTAATTTGCATTGTGACCAATGAATAGATTGCAGACGTGTTGAAAAAGCCTCTGTCCTTGAAAAAGTTTACATACTTTCCAGACAAACTTGGGGTGGCAAAGAATGCCTTCCTCGTTGATAGGGAGTGTTGAAGTTTGCAGCATTGTGAGTTAATCTCAAAGTAGGCTTTGACTTATTAATATAACTAATGTTACATAGATATGAGGTGTCTAGCCTTCTACCAACGACTCCTATACAAAAATACAAATATCTAAGGCACAACTACCTATAGCCACAATAATTGCTACAAATTTCTTAAACATTCACTAAGTTGTCCAAATCCTTCGCGTAGACTCCCTAAGACTTAGTGAGTTCATAAAACACTAGACTTTATACCTTATAACGCCTTGTCCACTCTTGCCAATCATTCCTTAATTAACTTCTTGAATGACTTTGCACAATGGAGGAGTCCTCTTTTTATAGTGAAAGGTACCTTCTCATTTCCTCCTCCTAATATGCCTTGCACCATGTTCCATGTCCAAGTGGACCCAAATGCAATGCACTTCTCATTTCCTCCTTCTAAGATGCCTTGCACCATGTTCCATGTCCAAGTGGACCCAAATGCAATGCACTCTATATGCCAAGTCTTGGAGTGTTTAGCCCCTTGGGTTAGCATGTCCCACCAATGATGTGCTTCTGCCCAAGGCATTTTTAATGTCTTGTGTTTCCAATGGTCAAATCCATCCCACTTGAGCAGCATCCAATGCGCTTATTGGTATTCCTTGTTCATTCCAAACATCTCTTGGTCCAACTTGCTATGCACATCCAAATATCTATGCACTCATGCCCATGGGAAAAGGTGTTGCACCCACAAGTAAAGCTACTGCTATCCACCGCCCCATGAACCAAGGAATACTTAGTCGTCCAAGACAACATGCGACTTCTAGAGAAAGTCCCAAATGTCAGCCCTAATCTTGCTGCTATACTCGACCAAATTGCGTTGCCAAACCCTCCAACACTTGAGCATGCCTTACCATTATGCAAGATCACCCTTAGCTGAAGCCTACCAATGACCATCTCAATAGATGGGAGGCGCACCCATGGCACACATTACTCACTGCAAAGCAAGGGATTTACACCTTACTTTTTTGGGCAATTGAATTTCAATTGAAATTGCATTATAAAGTTGATCTACTGAACATGAAAACCTAAATTTTCTTAACCAAACTCTAAACAGGTTTTATAGGCTGTTTACAACACACAGGTTTGATTGGGTTCCGTCGTTGTGTGTAGAAAGAACACACAGGTCTGATTGGCTCCAGTTGATCTACTGAACATGAAAACCTAAATTTTCTTAACCAAACTCTGAACAGGTTTTATAGGTTGTTTACAACACACAGGTTTGATTGGCTCCCGTCGTTGTCTGTAGAAAGAACACGACATATTTGCATAACTACAAATAAAATAAACATTCAACTCAAAAATATGGAGAAAGGACATGAATGTAATAATCAAATATCGGCAATTGTGCTGTGTAGGATAAAGTTTAAAAAGAATTTGAACTTAAACTATTTGCAAATCGATCTATAACCTGCACAATGAATTACTTTTATCATATTTCTGCGAGAGCGGAAGGTGAAATTGCATTTTGAATAAATCTTTTCAAATACCCATATATAATAACGCAAAAAAAAGTCTCAGCCTGCAGATCAGGAAAGACATTAAATGCTACATGATCTGTAAAAAAATCAGGGAAATTCTTTGTATAATTTTTTTTTTATAGAATCTTTATTGCCCATATTAGACTTCCAAAATAAATGCCCAAAATGAGAGTCTTTTCAATTACTACCAAGTTATGTTGTTTCCATAGGATACTCCACGGTCATTCGATACAAGCTTTGCTCCAGCAATGGAGAAGTAAACTTCAACAATCTCTCATTTAGAAAATTTTGAGTAATATTTTAATAAAGTGAGGTAGAGATTTGTCATCTCTTTATGGAAAGCGATGTGTTAAGTGAGTTGGCAATTTTAATTAAAAAAAATTACTTTAAGTGTTATGTGGATTGGTAAGTTGATAAAAACAAAAGTTAATAGCTAAGTAAAAATAAATTGCTCACATTAGATAGGCCTATTTCAATTTTATATCTATTAAGCATCCAAAACGATAAAAAATATGGAAAAACCTAATTTTACAGCTATTAAGCATTCAAAGGATAAAAAATTAAGGGAAAAAACCTATAGCATCCCACAATGAATAACCAATTATTTCAGGTATAATATTTGATCTAAACACAGCCTAATCCACACTCCAGAGATAGTTAAATCCTTCAGTTCATATATTCCAAGTCCCGGGCAACTTACTGGCACAAATCATCAACAGCAGTCCTCAACGGCTACTGTGGACTACAACAAAGACCAAACATTCTAGAGAGGGTTACATCCTCCAATTCAAATATTTTCCAAGTCCCAGGCGACTACTGGCAGAAATCATCAAGAGCAATCCTCAAAGGCTATTGTGGGCTACAACAAAGACCAAATGGAAGGCTTAAACTGGTGATCTCATAATGAAAATCCATATATACTACCAAGATAATTTTATTTATCTATGGTTTCTTGGAACAAATATTCTATTTTGTCTATTTTAGGAAAAAAATGTCACTTTACCCATTTCAGTTTGTCTATTCAATTGCCACTCCTTGTTCATGCCATTTAAACCAAAATATACAGCCATGCACAATGATCTCAATATGCTAAACAAAATGTGCATGTTGTTTAACCTCGAGTGTTTTACACAGAGTGTGCGTGTGGTTATGTGCAAGCAGTAGTTTTGCATTGATTTCATCCTTTTTTGGTCAAATTTTATTGAGAAGAGGAAATAACCTTATATATTTTTTTGCTGTCAAATTCTGAAAAGACAAGATGTAATAAGCCCGTTGTTTACTGTTTGTTTCTCAATGATAAGAAGTGTGAGAGCTAATATGCACTGTTCACCAATAGAACACAGCAACTATGCAGCTATGATAAGCCAGGGGAATGAAAGCAATGTTAGATATTGACCAAAAGCCAAAGGAAATAAAAAAAAATAAGCAAAATTCTCGAAGAAAAGTTTTATCTATTAGGGTACAGTTTTTAACTTTTTATAGCTATACCTTGCATGTCTGATAAAATAAGTTTTAGCTCTTGTTATGCTTCAAGGTTCAAGATCATAGACAGTGATCAGTCAGCGAGGTTTTTCTATCAGTAAGGTTCAATGCAAAAAAAAATTGTGCATTTTCTTTTACTTTCTGTTATAAAATAGAGTAGAGAGGTGAGATTTACATTGATGGTAAGACATGAATGATCAGCACGTGGAATTGGATTGGCACAGATAAACTCTGAAATGATTGGCTTACATACTTTCTAATTGTTTGTGGGCAACAAGGCTCGATATAATGGGGGCGTCACATAAACCAAACAAATTAGTACGAGATTCAATCATGTAGCCTAGCTGAAAAAAATTGGCAACAAAGGGAACATTTATGTGTGAGATCATAATACAATGTTAGATATACTATGACTCAAATGCTATCCCCTCAAAATCCATAGTCATTTAACAGCTCATATCCATCGATTGTAAAAAATGCAAACTACTTGTACTGAATGTCCCAAACAAGCATGCAAAACTGTTCCAAATTCTTACAAATTTGAATGAGAATTCATAATGGCAGATTATTCAGTTCAAATAAATTGCATATAAAACTGTCTGATGACTTGTGCAATTGAACATATTGGAGATCTAGAAAATTGTTCAGGAATTGCATACAATAAACACTTCTCAACTCAGACTAACTCTTTATCCATTACGATGCTATTTTAAAGTTGCAATGAGGAACAGAGTACAATGTTCTTTAACTGTATGCAATGGATCACTATGGTGCCAACCTCCAACTCTTAACCAACTAAAAGCTGTAAAACTGGTTTCTGTGCTTTAAATAGGCATTTCTTGTAAGCACAACCCTGTCAATAAATTTTACACCTCCTCTCATACCAAAATGTAGGCCTAAGGGAAATGAATATCAAGAATCATGAGAAGGCAGGTATCTGAGGCCATTTTCTCAGATATATATATATGCTACCAAGAAAAATAGGTGCTCCTACAAATATTGCTCCCCTACTTTACATATGAATACAAATTTGATTGGGTATGCAAGTTGTCCTTGCTTATTTGAAGGAATTCAAATGAGAATAGGTACTAAATACAAAAAGAATACAAGCCATTCAAGACAACTGTCTACAGTACCATTAATCAGGCACACCACCATTTTATCTCTATTCTTAGTCAAAGAGCTCCCAACTTGATCTCGTAGACGAGGTCAATGGTGGCAATTAAGTCTCAAAGGTTTCCCACTTTGTTGTCACCACCACAGGCTGTTGAGATGATGAGTTTTGTGTAGCATTGCAAACCTTCAGAGCATCCAGTGTCTCTACATACTTTTGCACCCTTCTAACCTGCACAAATCTCCCCATGTCTGAGTCATCACTTTTTGAAGAGATGTAACGAGGCCAATTAATTAATTCACAATAATATACTACACAAATGAATTTTAAAGATTGCATCAAAGACAAAAACTTATTTAGACCATATTTCCAAATACATTTATGCTAGCTGAGACCATGAGAATCCAAACATCTAGGGATTAGGACTTGGTTATCCTAGATTCCTACATAAAATTCTGTGTTTAATACATGTAAAGATTCATTTTTTCCCAGAGAACAAGTACATTAGAGAAGACTTCCCGTGATTCATACCATAGCCAAATCCTACTTGGAATTAGAATATTACCTGCATTCTTCTCTGCAATTTGGCATCTCCATCAACTGTGATGCCATCTAATTTTACTAGTTGTCTCATCAACATTTCAATGAGGTCAACCAAATCATTTTCAGCTACTATTTTGCCTTTAGAAATCAGTGCTTCCAGGGAAGACACCTGAAATTTTCCACATGAAATACTGGTAAGAGCCTAATATGCATTGCCATATTCACCAAAGAAACAGAAAAGCAGCAGATAGAAATGCATTGGCTTGCCAGGGAATAAACACAGTAAGGATAATTAGCTGCATACCTGTGCTGCAAGTTTATCCACCTCTAGTCTCAAGTCAGCAATAGCTCTGCTGGCCCTCTCTATTTTTGCATTCTTCCTCATTTCTATGTACTTCTTTTCATTGTAGGGATCTAAATACTATAACCTAGTGCTGACAAAAAGAATACAAAATCAACTTTTACATTCTCCCACCATTTTGTATATGGACTTACGGAGATCGGAAGCGATCTTAATAGATGAATTACAAGATCTAAAAACCATAGCCTAGAACCCACAAGAAGCATATGTTACAAAACTTTACATTATAACCCATCTGTATATACTAAATATAAACAACCTAGGTTTTGGCAGCACATTTGTAGAAAGAAATAAAATAAAATCAAGTTAAACTCATTAACCGAGTTCAAACACTTGCTGATATGTAAATTTTGTCATTTTACTGAACTAGAAGACAGAAAAAATAAGCATAAGAAGCAATGAAATATTAATATTTAACAATCAAAACATGCTAAAGTAGATTTCAGTTTATTTCACACACAATACTGGGTCAGATTTCATTTAACTCAACACAACTTGTTGCAAGAATTCTATATTGACACATAGAAAACACACCAGACACTGACAGCACACACTAATTTTATTTTTTCAAGTTTGATGCGCCATGTTAAGCCGTTTTAAAATTGGACGAAACGGGGGCAGTAATCAATATTGCAAATTTACAGTCATCCCACCAAACCACCGCAACCCTAAAAGAGAGAAAGTGTGACCAAATAAGTATCATATTACAAGTTCACTAACACATTATTACATTTCGTCAAAGCGTATTGTAAGGCAGAACAGTGCATAGAAGATGAAAACTCACACTAATTGGAAGGAAGGATAGTGCATTAGTCTGATATCAGTCTGATATGTTGGATCTTCTAGCTTGGGTGGAAAGAAAAAATGACTTCTACGGTACTTGATGTGTTTTCTATAATATAAAACTATCTTTCGCCAAGAAAACATTAGAAAAAGGTAGACAAAAATTTTAAAAACCCACATGCATTAGATATCCAATATCAATATCATTTTTTCAGGAGAGCCCTAGCAGTCAAGTGTGTTGAAGATTCTCATTCAAAAATATATCAAAAAAGGTCCTCTAATCAGATTCTCGTTCAAAACTATATAGAGCTCAATTCAGTAGAAGATGGATTAGAAACCCAAATAAGTCCATCATCAATGCATCCATAATATGGAATGTAATGATATTGGCATTCCCTTTGATAGGGCTCAAGGCTAGTAATAGGGATACGGAGGGGATAGGGAAATGGCTAGCATGAAAGGTTCAAGGCTAGTAAAAGGGCTAAGGAGGGGATTGGGATAGATCCATGGGTAGACAGTAGAAGTGAGTCAAACTACCATAAGCAGTGACAAACTCTCTTCATAGAGGAGGTATCTACAATCTAGCCCGGGCAGATGCACGAGGAACCTCATGCATTTGGCAGCAGGATTGAAAGAGGGCCTAACAGATATGGCTAGACAGCTGGGGCTAGATATGGCTAGATGGTTAGACAGATTGAAAGAGTACCCCAACAAGTGAACCGAAAACAAAAGGGCTATAAGGCCCTAGCAATACCAGCAAGCATTTCTCAGAGATAATCATAAACTCCAAAAACTAACATTCCTTGCCCAATTTCCATAAGACAAACCTGAAACACAAACAAAAATACATCCCATGTCAAATTACGAAATCAACAACTCTAATCCAATCCTTTATCTGAATAAAAAACATGTTTTCCCAAGTGAAGCCAATTGAGGGTCTTTAATATAAGTGAGCAATGGACTTCATAGATGATAAAGTAACCATAGAATGAATTCATAGATAATAAAGGAAGCATACAATGAAAATCATTTTGGTTTCCTTCTTTGAATCATGTAGAATTGGGTTGTAGTAAAATGTGATGAAGGGAAATAGGCATCACCTCAGAATCTCTAAAGTACTCTTCATTTTTCCCTTTGAATATTTGTGCTACAGGTGTTCCACCTGCAGACTCTTCAATCAACTTATCACTGCACATATACAACAAGATACATATCAAAATGTTTCGTATTACACAGAAAAACATATGCAATATACAATTGAGAATGATAGTTGACTTTCAAATTCACATCCTCGGCCTTTGTAACATACATGTCAAAGAAGTAATACCGTAAAGCTTCTGAGAGAATTCTTCCCACACTGGTCTTTCCATAACCCATCATTCCTGTAAAACAACAAACTACTTAAAAGTGTATCGTATTACATATTGTGGTGACCCCACTCCTTTCTTTTATTAATATTGCATAGATTCCAAGAGTGCATATAGTAAAATTTGAAAATGATTTTGTTTTGCCGAGATCCGAAACTTACCAACAAGAAATATGCTTTTGCCATCCAAGCCTAGGGAAACCTCTTCAGCCTTACTCTGCAACACAAGTATTCCATGGAGAATTAGAATTATTTGACAAACTGAGTTACTGGTCAAACCTTGCTATCAGATAAGAAATGTGCTACTCAAAACTCTTTAACCAATGGCTGAAGTTGAACATAAGACCCTCCTCCATTCCCTTTAGACCTTTAGGCTTTGATTGAAAAGGAAAGAAAAGCTAAAAGTCGAAGCCAAACCTTCAAAGCCAATGTCCCCTCAGCACTGGTCGTGTCTGTTTCAGAAATAGTTGCATATTAAATTTAGAAGCTATTAACAAAGAAGCAAATACACCAGTCCAACTTAACTCAAGAATGTGCCCAACTTTAATGAAAGCCAAACTTACTTACGTGTTTGAGATCTAATAGGCATCTCTGACTAATATTCTTGTTGGATGTATTTCAAGGTTTTTCTACATAATTGAATGCATTTGATTTGAGTTATGGGGCATCTATCCCAATATAAAACACAAGATGTTTGTACAAAAAGATGAACCCTGGACCTTCCATTCAAACCAAGCTTAAAAGACGCTGGAACCTTAATGATACAAGCATAAATGGCACAAAGTGAATCTATTTGGGATGCAAGGGTTTTCTTTAAAATCTAGCTCCTTGCTCGATACACTCTATACATGGTGCTCTTGACAAAAGGAAAGCTTTATAACACAAGATTAGCACATGAAAACTGCAGCTATTGCAGGAATGATGAAGATGTTGACCATGTTTTTTTAAAGGTGCCCATTTTCAAATTGCTCCAATGTGTGGAGTTTGCATTTAAAAACTTGCTAGCTTCATATGAATGTTGCAGCCTAATCAAACTTGGCAATGAAGCACAGAAATGGAAGTGAATTAGTAAAAGATCAACTTACACTGATTTGTAAAAGATCACACTTGGCAATGAAGCACAGAAATGGAAGTGAATTAGTAACCAATTCCAAAAGAATAGGAATCGGGTGCACTACAGAGTGGTCTCATGGTAGCCTGTGGCTGATCAAAGCAAATGACAACTTTAGAGTGGATATTATACCCCATTCCTCAGAATAGGAAATCTGGTCTGTTGCAAGGACAAGGATAACAACAATAGTTGAAAGGAGTCTGAACAGACTTCATGGATCTAGATTTAGTCTTTAGATGATACCAAAATATTCTGAGGAAAGATAAGACTACAGGATTAAAGACAAGCATGTGATACCTGGATCATCCAAGGATGGTCTCGAGTGTTGTTGCAAGACAGAGGAAGCAACTATGAAAGACAGAGTGACTGCAATACAAGATACATTTCAGACAATGCCAATAAAGTGATCCCTCTCAAACCAGTGTATAAATAAGGATAAGATTCAAAGTTACACAACATCATTCAACACTCTTGTATAAGCAAACACATTAAATAATACCGCCCTTTTGATCTTAGAGAATCATGTTAGATTGCAGCTCTTACCATGCACTGTTAGAACTAAAGCTCATCAGAACGTACCTTGATAATTTGAGATATCAAGCCAAGGACAAGATGAGGCTGCAAATACAATATACACATCGTCTGATTAGATAAAATGCAGAAACACAGCAATTAAATGTTCACAACTGACTTTCTCAGTTAAATGAATCTTTAGAGATTGCAACCATATAGAAAGATTATATATTGATAGAGAAACCCTTTACCTTTTTCAAATTTATCAATGTATTATTAAGAATCTACTTAAAGAATCTACTTGAGTTATTACCTTTCAGAACGTTTTCAAACTATCCTAGGAAATGCAACATAACAGGGAAAAATACATGGATTTCAAACTATCCTGGGAAATGAAACATAACAGGGAAAAATACATGGATTTTATTTGTATGGAGGCATCACATGCACATGCAATCAAATATCAGGTAATTATGAAGATGATTAAAGTGACAAAAAAATTGATTTAAGCATCGAAGAATTCAACAACTCAACAATAATTTGTATTTGAGGTAGAATCCATCAAAAGGAGTTGGTTACTAACAGTAAAATCAACCCTTAACATCCATTCAATTCTACAAATACTTTGAAGAAAAGAACAACCAAATAGTGACCGAGTTTTATATTATGCGAGATGTCAAATATAAAATTCTAAAGTGCAATGGAGTAAAATAGTGAAGAAGACACAAACTGATACATAAGAAAGGGTGAATCTCCAACACAAACCAAATCAAATCCTTCATGTTTAACCAAAGAAATATCACAGTTCTTTAGGACTCGTAACAAAGACGCTACTTCTCCCCCTAATCTGCCATCCTGTGGTACTGATTTTTTCTTTGTTTTCATAGATTTCATTGTCTCGAATCTGATTCTCACAGTCACCACCTTATGCCATCAATGCTCGATATTTCCTCTTCTCTAGGTTATTAATATTTCAACCACTTTCTTCAACGATCTCCTTAACACTTTGACTTTCAACCCTTGAACTAACATTTTCAATCATGATTATGCTCACTACACAATCAATGTCGAATTTTCATGTATGAGAATGAAGATATCTAAACTCGGTCATACCTGGTTTTGTAGTGTATTAAAAACAAGGACGGATTCCAAACGGTAATTGAGTTGAGTTGAAAAGTGAAATGATTTGACAGATGGCGGTGATAAAAGGCAAGTAATACTTAGCATGGTGTTGTGTATGCTTGATGACGGTTAGATTTTGAGTTGCTCAAAATTTAACCACGATCAAACATACACAACAACATTAAATGATCTATAGCATACTAAGTATTGTTTGTTGTGTTCTGTATACTCAACCAATACCATGTATGGAATTTGTGAAACAGTTGGATGACGATAGCATGGTGCCATCATTTATATCCTATCAATCCGACGGACACGTGGGATGTTTTTGGTTGATTTTCACAGTGCTTATCTGTCTGTGTTTGAGGTCTTAGTGGCTGAGTTATGTGCTTCCACAGTTTGAATCCCATATCTCTTTGGTTGGGCCTCTGTGAGTTATGAAATAGGTAATTTAATGATCTAGGCCATGAAACCATCAGGTAAAGCCCGTAGCCAAATAGAGAGAGTTAGACATGTAGCATAAATATATTTATGCCAGTTACAGCAGCCTTAAATCTTTCAATATTAGGACATATAACTCAGAACACTCAGCTGTTGAATTAAGCTAACATAGTTTAGCAGTGGTAATATATAAAGGTGGGATCAACTATACAGCTTATTTGACCTACCATCCCATCATATAAGTCCTCAGATACAATATGTAATTTAACAACCTATATACAACTATACAGAATATTTCACCTACCCAGCCTTCAACTAAGCCCCATGTTCCAATATTTACTACTGTTCATCCAATGGCCTTTGAAGAATTGAGGCAAATTGTATGATTTTCATTGATTTCCAATGGATTAAGCTTTGATTTCGTATTTATTGGTTGATCATCAATGGTGCCAGGTGAATTAAGCTAACATAGTTTAGCAGTGGTAATATATAAAGGTGGGATCAACTATACAGCTTATTTGACCTACCATCCCATCATATAAGTCCTCAGATACAATATGTAATTTAACAACCTATATACAACTATACAGAATATTTCACTTACCCAGCCTTCAACTAAGCCCCGTGTTCCAATATTTACTACTATTCATCCAATGGCCTTTGAAGAATTGAGGCAAATTGTATGATTTTCATTGATTTCCAATGGATTAAGCTTTGATTTCGTATTTATTGCTCGATCATCAATGGTGCCAAGAATAATGACATTGATCAATTTACTGCATCATGCCCACAAAAATAGAAACAGTAATTGTCTTCATTCTCAGAAATATGACAATAGCTAGTTGTATGAACAAACCACAAGATCCAAGTGCAGTAAAAAAACCCAGTCTAAAAACTGCTTCTGAGGCTTCTAGCTCGGTAATTCCCAAGATGCCTCAATCAACATGAAGGGGGAAGGAAAGGGGAAAAAAAGTTGTAGCTGATTGTTCTGGTATGTCACATGTGCACTAAGGCTCAGACTAAGTTCCTTGAAGAGCTGGAGAAGTGGGGTGCTACTTGGAAAGACACAAAAATTATGCTATCCCACCAGTATAAATAAACCCCCAAAAGGCACAGGCTACACCATTGGAAGGGAAATTCTGAATAAGTCCACAGTCTGCAAATCAAACTCACTTAATGGACCCTTGACTCTAAAAACAAAGCCATGGGAATCAATATCAGTAAAGAGGATTGGAAGGAGGATATAAATGGAAAGGTTATTAATGTTAGTAAGGAATTTGACAAGCTAAAGGATCAAGCACAGCCGCAGTTTGTCGAGCTGGTGGATTGAAAGGTGAGGTTGCCTGTTTCATGGAGATTATTGTCACAAGGGATTGTGCATGGATAAAACCTGAAGCTTTCCTCAACACAAAAGAAAAATACAAGCACCTCTAGAGATCAATGTTGAGTAATTCTTCCATATACTTATGCTACTGAATGCAACCAGCTAAATACGGGGTACCATATATGCCTAGATTCAGAATTAGGACCATATATAGAGATCAGTGTTGAAATTTGGAATTGGAAATAACTTGACAAGGCCAAAAAGTCAGAATGAGTTGACCAAAAGTCGGCAAGCATTCAAAATGCAAAATATTTCATTTTTTTCAATTAAATTAAAATATAAACTTACAACAACAGAGCAATTGGTAATGAGTAACTGAGATGAGAAGTTGTAAATGTAAGGTTATGACTCATGAGTTCAAATCCCTCGTGGGTACTTTTATGTAAGGTTATGAGTTCTAGAGAATGGTGGTTTCCAATTTTGGAAGGAATGCACCCATTGAATTTACAACACTGAAAATCTTAAATTGCTATATCAATCAATAAGAATAATGTAAGCTAGTTATAAAAATACAAATCTAAAGAGGTAAAGAGGTAAGAGGTGTGAACCCTCCTAATATCTATGACCTTCAAAAATTTTAAAATGGCATGATTGATAGATTTAACCAACTTTTTAACCGTTGGTAATTTTTTGGCACGAGAACCAACAATCATTCAATTGATTTTTGGCACATTCATTATGATTTTGGGCTTGACATGGGAAAAAGCTTTTAGAAGTTCCATGCTTGTCAAGAAGCTTCTGGAAGCTCTTAAATATATAGGGAACTTCTACAAGCTCCCCCCAAAAAGGAAGCGACCAAAGAGTTCCCAAAAATCTCCCAAGCTCCAAAAGAAGCTCCCAACAAACTAAACTAAGTCCTTTTGTAGAAGATGCAGTTTTGTTTCATTTGATATTCGACTCTAGAAATCCCAAAGAATAGTTTTAGATAAACCGGATCCATTGAAAAAGAGAAATTTATTGTAACTAAGACTTATTTTCTCCTCTAGGGAATTAAATAAGCAAGGTATTTATACAGTTATATTTGTGGCATCTAAGGCTAAGCGTATTACAAAAACAAAACATAAATGTAAATTCTTTCCATTATCACCTTTTCTTCTGGAATTTCAGGCCTTTTCTCAGTAATTTTATCTCCAACAGCCCTCTCTGCAAACAAGCTAACAGCATCCTTGACTTATTCAAAAGGATTTCTCATGTCTATCTCTGCTCTGTGATCTTTATGACTACATGATCCAGTATCAGAAGTTGCCATGTCACGTTTATATAACTTCCCTGTACATTTCACAACCTGAATG
Source organism: Pseudotsuga menziesii (assembly GCA_001517045.1). Classification (NCBI taxonomy): domain Eukaryota; kingdom Viridiplantae; phylum Streptophyta; class Pinopsida; order Pinales; family Pinaceae; genus Pseudotsuga; species Pseudotsuga menziesii. The sequence goes on from LPNX011124837.1 coordinate 106,109, forward strand.
AGAACCCATTCAACATATGCCTGTATGCTACATATATAAATACAAACTGGTGAACTATCATATGAGAATCTACGAACTCAATTTGCTGGACAGAAAAGAATTTATCACAATTATATCATAGGAATTAGATCATGTTCTTCAGAAATTGTATTTAGTCACAACCTTTGGTTAATAATTTGGTACCTCTCTTGACAACTAACATTTCAAACGTTAATATGAATAAATGGCAACACAGTATATTTTTTTACTTTGATGAACTTCACTTCAAATTGAAGTGCCCAAACAAGGCAATAAAATACCAAGTGGCCGAAGGAAATAGCAGTGTCCAATGAGCAATCAACAATAGACCACTTATAAAGATGGTCCACAAGGATCAATTCATGAGAACCTATTTTGACTAATACTCAAAAGATCAACTACTGCAAGTAAGGCATTCCATAATTCTGACACCAGAAAGTCTACCAAGAAGAACCTGAATGTAGCATCACATATGGTTTTGTATTACATCTAGATAAACCATATTTTTTGCTGGTGAAAGATAAATTGTAAAATGAAGCCAATAACAGAGAGTTGAAGGAAACCCTTGCTATGGAGTATGGAATTTCCGATTCCAGCTCATGTTTCTCAATAAATGAAAGGAAGACGACAACTGCTGCCACTGGCTTCTTCATTCCTCTGAAGAAATCAACCCAATCTGAGGCCATTGTAGACACCTGCAGTGCCCTAGGTCTACCGCGGGAGGAAGGTGGAGGAAAAAGTACAGAAAGCCCAAATGAACTGCAAAAATCCCCTCAATTAACAGAAAGAAAAGAATAAATATCAAAGTCCAGACACAATATTAGAGAACGTATAATATTTTTTCTACTTTCTCTGCCAAGGAATCAACACAACCATAGTCCTGACACAATTATTTCTCCCTATATAAAGTGTAATCATTCAACACTCCTTGTATCAACAATCATCCGAAAAGTCCTGAGAGATCCTTTCCAGATTTCTAGAAAGGATTACCCATAGTGTGATTCAACAGTTTGAGTGCAAAGCACATCTTCAATTAAAGCTTTTAATAGGACACCTATACAAAGCAAAAAAAATCTTCTAGGTGCTTTGAGCACAAGGTCTGTTAAAAAACTCAAACTACCAAAATGGGAATGCTTTCCAACTTATGACATAGTAAAAAAAACAGTTCGTCTATGCAGAAATCGCACGCGAAATCAAAATTATCGACAAATCAACGTTCGTTTGGCAGAATCAATAGCAATGGCAGTTGCTTTGCTGCAAGGAATGGTCAATTATATGTTCATCTAGTGTTGGATCCTCACTCCCCCAGAGCATGGAAGTGTATGGCCTATAACTTAATTGTTCCCCCTGAAAATCGAAACCCATTTCGGTCGAGGAGCCGAATACTGGCAGGGATAGAATACCATGAGCTGAAGGTGGGGCTTGTGGGTGCTGTTGCAATTTTGAAGGATTTGAAGAAACATGACCTGCAATAGGCATAGGGAAAGCAAAAAAGTACCTGTACCTGAACCTAAAATGGACATAGGCAAAGCAGGAACAGTACCTGTACTTGAACCTACAATGGGCAGAGGCAAAGTAAGAACAACACATGTACCTGTTGCTGCCATGATTGCTGGCTTGACCTTGCTGAGAAGCCATTGAATTGTTTGCCCATATGACTTGTGACCAAACCCACACGTTAGCTAAAAGATCCGCGGTGCACTGGCTGTAGGTATTTTGACCCTCTGACCTCGCCCATTCACCTTAGTGTGCCTATCTTTAGTGGAGGGTCTCTTGACTACCAATGCATTCCTTGTTGGATCATTGCTCTGGGGACCCTCAAGCAAAAGCCTCTCCTTAGACTGGTTTTGCACCTCTGAACTCATTTTCAGTTACTATCTCTGCAATCTTAAGTGTATCCGGAAAAGGGTTATCCCAAATATAAAAAAAGACGTCAATAAAAATTGCAAAACCGAAAACCCTAATCTCTATATACCGCATCCACCCTTTTTATATAAGGAACCAACGAGTTTCCCCTCTTCAGTTTCAAATTCCCGGGCTCAACCTATGGTTATCTGTCCGTCATTATAATCAAACTGAAGGTTTGTAATGAGATGTAAACACCTCGGAAATGAATTGGGTAATCACAAACGCTCATAAGATTTCATGGGGAATCTCAGAAATCTCGTATATTTGTGACTAAATATTGAAAATAGCGGATGCCCATTTATTAGGTTCTATGATTTGTGTCAATTAGGATTGGGTGGTTTAAAATTGGAATTCAAATATTGAATATTGCATAAACCTAGAAGAGTAAAAAAACCACAAACAATAAGTGGACTCAAGGAGCAATGCATTTACAGTGAATTGGTGTAAATTTCCAACCAAGAACAGGCCACCCGAATCTGGAAAACGCTTTGGAATTCATGTAGTCTTGAAGAAGAAAACACCCACATGCATAACGCTTTGGAATTCCTGCAGTCTTTAAGAAGAAAACATCCACCTGCTGATTTCCTATGATGGCAAAACGGTGTGGAGATCAATGCATTTGGGCGAGGAGAACATGCAAAGGAGAACACATGAGAAGAATATAGCCCTGTCTAGATCTAGCTGGCTAGCCCCCTTTTTATCACTAAATAGTTCGTCCATGAATTCCAACAAGCAAAGTATTCTACGACAATGCTCAGAAGCAAACCAAGAATGGTCATTCCAGCAAAGTCAAATACACAAACAAAACGCTTGGCAAGAACACCACGAGGAATAAGATCTCCATAACCTACGGTAGTCATTGCTAAAATTAAAAATCAGCAATCACTCCCTACCCATCACAACAATTCTTGAGAGCACCCGGTCTGCCACAGCTTGTACTTCAGGATAGAGATTGGCAGCTACCACGATTGGAAAAAACGCAATGAGAAATAAAGCCAAACTCCACTCGAATAACATTTTATTATAGGGTACACGCAAATAAAAGCTATAAAAATAAATTCGAGAAAGGAACGCCACGATGGACCTTTTGAATTAGACTTCCAAGGATTTGATTTAGAAATGAAGGTAATGGGATTTTCGAAGATGTTACAAGGCACGCATATGTGATTGAGAGGGAGGGGAAGGTTGCAAGGGGAAGACTGAAATGCAGCAAAAGATCCAACTATTACAGCTAGCAGCATACCTGCGTGTCGTAGCCATCAGAAAGCTGGGTGATAAAATAATGTGCATTTATAACTTTGGCTGCTTCCTCCATTTCCACTTGGCTTGCACCCTCTCTTCCCAATAGCATGTTTTCCTTAATGCTTGTTGCAAACAATGTTGGTTCTTGGCTCAGAAGCCCTATCTGCTGTCTAAGCCATTTCAACTGCAAAGATTTGATGTTATACCCATAAAGTAGCACTTGACCTTCATTCACAACAATTAAAAACAGTGTTTTTAATAAGGGATTTATTAAACTAAAAGCCTGAGATCAGGATATGAAAATTCCAATTTAAAATCATGTATTAGATACCTTCAATTGGATCATAGAAGCGTTCTATCAGAGAAACTACAGTACTCTTTCCCGACCCACTTCTACCAACCATAGCTACAGTTTTTCCTACGGGGATGTTCAAAGAGAAACGGCTGAGAAAATATTTCCGATTCTCCATCAAATCAGAATGATACAAAGAGCTAATGCTCTGAAATCAATTTCTGAAAAGTACTTTTTGCCGTTATATCCTACACTTATTGAAGATGATGATCCAAATCCTATGTATACTCAGATGCTCTTGGTTATGCTTTTGGATTTGAAATGCCTCAGGATTGTTGATGTATATGTAACTTCGGAATGTATTCTTCTATGTATTTTATATTATTGTAACCCGATGTTTATTCCGGGATGTTTCTATTATGTATTTGAG
>LPNX011124901.1:0-12668 GCA_001517045.1 Pseudotsuga menziesii
ATATATATATATATATATATATATATATATATATATATATATATATATATAAATGTGTCCTGATTCTATGGTCATCGTGTCCTGCGTCAGATACTTGTATTTCTGTGTCTAGTGTTCTTGTTTTAGGTAACTTACATTATAATCCAAGGTCCAGATTATGCCAGTATCTCACAAAAATTGCATAATATCTTTGACAGAGATGACTAATAGACATTTTGCACATTTAAATAGGGAGAACCTTAATGGTAAATTTTATCATATTTTTTTGCACTGGTGATTTTTTCCTGAATATTATTATTGTCAAATTTGTACATGAACATGAATGAGGCGACTTAGTTTAAAAGAGAGGGTGGTGCCAAATCCTCAGCCATACAACGATATGAATCTGGCAACAACTTTAAATTTAAGGACCTTTATATGAACGCTTTGGATTTTCATTTGCAAATAGTCTGTCTAGTAAATAATAAGATAAATAAGATAATTTTATTCATTTCCAACAAATGACCAGAAGGTTAGGTCAATGGTACTCAAAAATTACATCCAGAATAAATACAAGAGAGTGAGAGTGGGAAAGTATCTCCTAATGCTACTCTATCAAAAGAAGAAAGTGTGAAACAGTAAAAGGACTAAGTAATTAGCTAACAAGAGCACAAAATAAATAGAGGAGCAAAAACTATGACAAGTATAAAGAGCAGATGTCAAGGTGTGATGGAACTGGAAACAGAGGCAGAGCAAGGGGAAAGAAAATAAGCAAGTGTAGCCCTTTCCTAGTAGTCTCAGTCTTAAAGGCAACATTTCAGGCTTAATTAAGAGAATGATGCACCCAAACGTTTATAGTCCATGCATGGCCTTTAACTACTAGTGATACAGAGTATACAGTAGAAAGGTAGCCTAGGGGACTATAAGCTTATTGCTCCTCATTATTCACAATGTTGGTTTTTACTATTATATTGGTTTCAATGCTCAAAACAGTGGTCATGTTCAGAAGCTGCTAAGCCACACAACATGATGGATTTGACAAGATCATTGAGCAGAAGGCAGGGTCTGAAGCATAGTTACTGGACTCGTGGATAAAACCTGACTCAGAATCCAAACAAGTAATTTGAATTGCCGATAAGTCAAACTTGCCAACTCAGGTTTAATCCATGAGCATTTGCAGGTCATTGACCAGGTCAACGAGTTTTTCCCAAGTTTGATGGGTGTTTTAAAAATAGTTTTTGTACTAGTCAAGAATTTACTGAGCCAAGTTAAACTCTTGCATCTTTTCCCACACCAAGTTTTTCACTGAGCTGAGTCGAGTACTTATGGTCTGATGGATGCATTTCAAGTTTTAGAAATTCCATTCTTATAAGATTCTACAATCTGATCTCTACTTGTTAGATTCAAAAATGAATAAAAACATTTACATGAGATCTTCAGAAGTAAAGGGTAGGCTCCTTCATTTCCATTCTTAAGTACAATACTACTATAAAAGAGTTATCAGCATAGAAAATTTTAAAAATGTTCAAATAAACTGGGCTTCTTATGGCCGTGTTGCTTTTGGAAGTGTACCTACATGCATAATACTGGAAGGGATTTGAAGGATGGTATGACCATGGTCATTGGCATTTAATGTTGACAGATCCTTTCTTGTTGATTTCAATTATGTTAACATGCTTATCCCTTTTGGTCCGCTAATATGTTACTTGAGCATAGAATAGTAATAGAGTACTCTAGGAGAGTGAATGATGCGTAGTCTTTGAATTGCTGGCCTGGGCTGTGATTCAATCATGGAATTTATGTATATCAAGGAGCACCATCAAAGATCTTTGTTTGGTGTGATGATTTTTCTGGTGCTGAAAGGTCTTACTTAGTATAGCTTTGCTCAAATAAGGTCTTGAAAGGTGTTACTGATCTATGTTTAGGAAGATAAACTCCTGGTCTTGTCTTATCTAAGCTTTGGTAGGTAAGGTCCTAAAAGGTATTGTTAACGGAGCTCTAAATACACAAGCTTCTGCAAATTTTATATGATGGAGCTCTGTATAACTAAGGTCTTAAAAGTATTATTTGACTGAGCTCTGTTCAGGGAACATTCTGAAAGGTATTGTCTGAGTGAGGTCTGCTTAGGCTCGGTTTCAAAAGGTATAACCTAACTGAGCTTTGCATAATATTTTGAAATATCTACTCTGCTCTCAGGTGGATTCTGAATGGTCTTACCTGATTGAGTTCTGTATAAGGTAAGTAAAGACCCATACACACAAATTCTGCATTTGTTGGCCCAAATGCAGAGAAAGTGATGATTCTCCATGTAAGTGACCTTCTTTGTATAAGAGTACTAGTCATCTTTTGCATAATTGAAAAAGTTCTTACCAAACAAAGGGGATCTCAACCCACATGATTACTTAATCATTCTCCCAAGTGCTTTTGTAATCTAATACTCCATGGTTAGTATAATCTTTAAAAATAAATTTCCTGGGATAAATAATAACAACTGTAATGAATAACGGGTAGACAAGAATGACTCGGAATAGAATCTTGAAACATGCTCAGGGTCATTTCCAAATAATGAACAATATATGGAGGAAGAAGTTACATCTTCCATCTAGTCAACAAAGAAAGTGGTATTACCTTCCAGTTATTTAACGACAGTATGCTCAATTGCAACACAGATCTGATGTGATACAAACCCAATCTCTAGTCTCCGGCAATCTTTTCTTTTTTCTATGATACACATTAGTATCCTAGTCTTTTCCTTTATTTGGGATTTTAACTTTCACAAACCCAATTTTGAACAACCTAAGTTTCTGTTGATAATTTTCTGGAATCAATGTAGATATTATATTTGCATTGATAAGAAGTGTATAAACTAGGATTATTTCTAAACTTGGACAGTTTCCTTTCTCTTTCACTCGAAAATGAGTGAAAAATGATCCTTATCTAGGAATATTTTTTGGCATCTGCTTTGGATGTTTTAACTCTATTTTTGCTTTATATTTATCTAAAGAGTTATTTAGTTAGGAAGCTTTATAGGTAAATAGGCGTAACCTGTTGATTTTCATGAAGCAACTTTTGTTTCAAATGATATATCATTGACAGCCTTTCAAGCACAAAATTTTTAATTGACGAGGTTTGTTTTTGCAGAGAATTAAGACGACTTGATCTGAATGAAGATGATATCACCGATGGTGGAGTTGATTGGTTGAGTTGATTTCCAGAAACAACTACCACATTAGAATGCCTAAGTTTTGAATGTTTAGAGTGCCCAATAAATATTGATGCACTTGAAAGATTGGTGGCACGATGCAAGTCTCTAAAAGAACTAAGTCTGAATAGGAGTATCTGTATAGCACAACTGCATCGACTTATGTTGAGAGCCCCACAACTTACACATTTAGGAATAGGTTGTTTCTCCTATGATTTTATACCAGAACAAGCAACAGTTCTTTAGGTTGCCTTCAACAATTGCAGGTCACTTCAGTGTCTGTCTCTCAACAGCTCAATAAAATTACTGTTATTAATTTTTGGTGAGGTTTTTGGGGAAAAGGTATAGTAAATCCAATTGAATCACTTAAGGTTAACACTAAAGATTTATATTTTTTTTTCAATTTTGTTTTTATGAGAAAAAAAATACATAATGCGAATTTACCAAGCTATAAAAGTAAGTGTATAAGGACTATGTTGAATAACCTTAGTATCTTGATGAAAAATTTATGCTAGAGTGCCCTTTAGACCATGAGCTGAAATAAATTATTTGGAACTATTCTATACAAACTTATTATTTTGATAAAAATTCAATCATGGAAGTTCAGTTAGGCCCTTTAAACCATGAATACAAAATACAAATAAGTTATTTTACCTCCAGATAGGCAATGTGTCATTGTAATCGATTCAACATTGAATTCCTATTACTTCATTTGACTACTTAATAGTTTGTACCTCACTTTTGCATTGTAATCAAAGTTTTCATAATTCATGATTTTATGCATTCATATTATCCAAAAAAAATCTTCATATTTGTGTTTCGCCCGTTATCACAGGAGCGATGATGAATTGCTGGGTTTCCAGAAAGGGAATTTAATTTACATTTATTTCAATATATTGCTTTGTCATGCTGTCTATGCCTCCATTGCCTCTAATGAACATCCCTCCACTATCTCTTCTTCCAATGCACCACCCTCCACTATCTCTTCTTCCAATGCAGAGCCTTTTTGTTCATATATTACAAGCTTTAAAACATTTATATTTTTCCCAAACTAAAGATTATGAGCAGTGGATACCTAAGGAAGATAATAACATATTGTATTAAGCTATACAAATATCGAAATTTCAATTATACTGCATCATTAATCAATACATAATCTAAGCTATCATAGTTCAACTATCCTATTTGGTTAAGTAAAAGAAATAAACAATGTGGAATCCCCACATTATCATATCACTAAATGTGATATACATCAGAACAACTGTATTTATCCTCTAAAGGGGAGGTGTCATTATTGTATGGCAAGGTCTTTCATTTTCTTTTCTCAGATCTGGGTATAGCACTAATTATTGACTTTATATAATTTTGTGTTCAGAGGAAACCTTGAAGAGAATCTTCATTGTATGTATTCAATAGTTTTGCATTTAAAAATCATGTAAGAATGCACAAATATTAAGTAGTTGTACATTTTAAGAATCAGTGTCATTATTGTATGGCTGGGTCTTTCATTTTCTTTTCTGAGATCTGGTTATAGCACTAATTATTGACTATATATTATTTTAGGAGGCAATGAGAGATCAGTCGCATGGACAGTGTGATTGAAAGTGGTTATAGAAGTTGCTAAAGTATTATATGACTTTCATAATGGCTTTTCTCAATTTGCCATTCATGGAGATGTAAAATATTTCACAAGATCTTTCTTTCTGAATAGTCTAAGACTCTAAACCACATGTATAAATATTTTTACTGCAATAAGCATCAAGACTACTTTTGAGAGTTATGTAAGCATCAAGACTACTTTTGAGAGTTTTGTGTTTCAAGAGATCTTAGTGATTTAGAGTTGTAAAATTGAAACTTGGAATTCTGCACTAACGAAAATTTTCAGCAGAATTAATTTGGCTTTAATTATAATAGTTGTCAGATTTTGAGCTAGCAATGTGGGCACTAGCATCTTCATATATCAGTTTCTACGGCTTTTTAGTAGCATTTGGATATCGAAGCATCTTAATTTCAACTGGTCGTTTTGAGATTAAGGCTATCCAACTTGTAATGTTTTTGTTCACTAATTATGAGTGTAGTTTTAACAGGTATCTTGCTCCAGAATATTTTGTTTATGGAAAGGTTAATGACAAGATGGATGTGTATGCATTTGTTCGAGAAAATAAATGGAATGAAGTCAATCAATACAAGAAATCCCAAGGGTCAATAAATCCTGATTATGTCGGTATGTTTTGGTTTTAATAGATGACTCTCAACTCCATGTTTATTTATTATCCTTATGGGCTCATTTTAAACCTTCCGCGAGTGTTGAAACCAGGCAAGGCCAATTTTGCAGGATGGGAAAATGAGAAACCTTGCTGATAAATGTTTGCTAGATGTTCATGATACAAATGAGATGCACGAAATGATGCTTGGTCCTACACTTTGTCCAAGGAAGACATCTCATTACCAGCATTGCATGAGCAGAGTAATTTATTTCTACTTCTTTCATTTATATATAATTTCTTACGTTTTTCATTCTTTTTATGAATTATGTATTTTAATGCTTGCAGAGTTTCCTCCACCATTGTTGTTTGATAAACTTGCAACTGAACTCCGCAAAAGGCTTGTAAGTAGTTTGCATCTTTCCAACGATTAATTGTTAAATGACTTGAAAGTTTACTTCTATATTTCATATCCTAGACGTTATTTAGGTTTTGGAGATGCTGAAAGTGATCCCTTGGGATATAGTGTGTAGTGTATTCGATAGTGTTGTTGATCCAGCCTGCAAAACCATGAGGTAGGTACTGATTCTTCATATAGGCTCAGTATTTGTGTTTTTATTTTCTTTTGTTTTCACCTGACATTCCTTTTGCCTTAAGACTGATTCCATCTATTCTTTATCCGCTTCCTCTTAATTTGTAGGTTGCAATAAATATGATGCGAGAGGAAGGATTTACATCATTTTACAGAGCACTTGGGCCATCTCTTATTGGCATTGCATCCTACATTACTGTCAACTTCTGTATTTTTGACTCGTGAGTCCAGATTCTAGTCCGTATGTGTCCTTTCAAGTTTATTATTTGAAATATATGATATTCTATATGTGATGATCCCAAATAAATTTTTATTGTGTTTGAAAGGTTTGAATGAACAAGAAGTTTGCATGATCGAGGCACATGAATTTTGGAATATCATTTTAGATCAATGTGTTTAACATTTATCTAGTCTTGCTTACTTTAGTTTCTCACACCTTCATTGGTTCAAATGGCAGAGTTAAGAAGTCTCTTCCAGAGGAATATAGGAAGAAGACATAGGCTTCTTTTGCCACAACTATTATTTCAGCCTCTTTTCCTACAATTTTGTGCTACCCGCTTGACACTATCAGGCGATAGATGCAAATGAAGGGATCACCATACAACACTGTTTTTTATGCTCTCCCAGGTAAAGGGATTCTATTCCCAACTTTCTAAAGACAAGGGAAAATAATATCATTTCTCAAAATTTTCGTCTCCGATAATTATAATTATACTCTTTGTTTTCTCTACTTCTGGAAAAGTAGCCATGGATAAAAATATATTTCTTTGAGGAATGGGCTAGGTGGAGTCATTAGTTACTTTGATTCTCATGCCATTTTATGCTGCATGTTCACTTATTTGAAACTCATGACTTATTGACGTTTGTGAATATGGAGTAGGATAACTGATAAGTTTGTTATTTTATGATAACTCATAGCTTTAGTCTTCATTCTGCAGGTTTAAGTCAAACAAACCATAGTCATTTTGGCTGCATTTTGGAGAAGCATGTCTTTTATGCCGTGCATATCACAGAAAAGTCATCCAAGTTTCAATGGATCTTTACCTGGTGTCCATATTCAATACAACCAATGCACTATTTAGATTTAAGGCACCGTTACATATAGTCATGCATAAACATGAGTTGATGGATCATCACACCCTCAATTTGAACATATCCATTGGGTATGGTGCATATCACAGTTTAGATGGTTTGCTAGGTATATACACATATATTACGCATTTAGGCACATACAAGCATGGAAAATTGATGGATGACCACACCCTCAGTTTGAATCCATGGATGTACGGTTTGCTTCCAATGAAAGGTGCATATTAGAGTCACCTGAATTTAGATTGCTAATGTCCCTATTCAATGTATCCAATGCACCAGATTCAATGCACTGTCACACATATAGGAAGTGGAACATACAAACACGAAAATTTGATGGATCATTGCACCCTCAGTTTGAACCTATGAATGCAAGGTTTCCTTCTAGTACAAGGTGCATATTAGATTCACCTGAGTTGGGACTGTTAGTGTACAGTTTAATATACCTGATGCACCATCTAGATTCAATCCATGGCTGCACATCTGTCCACATAAATGCAAAGAGTTGATGGATAACCAGAACCTCAATTTGTATGTTTGAGTGTAAGAATTGTTTCTAGTATATTTTTATGACAAAAATGGGTTGATATAGTGTGGTTTCTCTTGTATTTTTTAGGTTTTAAACAAATCCAAGAAGGATTCAGGTATGGAAACAATTTAAAGCTCTGTGGAAAAGAGTTTGTTGGGCTTGCAATCTGTAATGCCAGTTTTCCATTAATAAGGCCAGAATCTGTTGCCTCATGGGCACCAAATTTAACTGCCAAATCTCCCGAAGACTCAACAGTACCTCCAGGCTCCATTGCAGAAGATTCCAGAATCTGTAGATTTGTCAAGATTCCAGAATCTGTAGGTTTTGGCTAGAGATGTAATTATTGATAAATACTTTGTTTGCAATTGTTTCAATCATCTATTGATGGATTGGATGATAATGAATCGTGGTTGGCAGCACATTGTAACATCTAAAACAGTATCATGGGTACTGATATTGTCTTCAATTGTGTCAATTGATGTATGATGGATTGATAGTCTTTAGTTTGGCTATTATCATACACTGTCAAGAGTGTTCACTAATACTGTGTTATTACCTTGAATTATCAAATGCATATATATATATATATATATATACTGAAATCTTTGCTTTTACTCTTCTTGATGTTCTTTTCTGTATTTGTGAAGTGCAGGAAATGTCTTCAAATTTGTACCATTTTGGCCAAAATGTCTACTCCTTGAACATGAATTTTGTTAATGTGAGAAGTTAGAAGTATATAAACTGTCATCAAATGTTTGTTTTCCAAGCTGCTTTGACAACCTATGCTAGCACAATTATGAACTTTGGAACCACATGGACATCAAGTAATTCTAGATTATGACTACACATTGGCTTCTTTTCTTCATCAGATATTTTTCTCCCATGCAATGGCATCTTCACTGTATAATGTAATGTTAAACTGTTGATTTTTTGATTTTTCAATACATTGAAGTGCTCCATTTTTTTTGGCTCACTTCAATGTTAACACTTTTTTTCCTCGCTTACACGCTAACAACTACCTTAACATCGTATTATTGCACCATCCTTGGGGCAATTGCTAGTTTTAACAATTTACCCTTTTATTCATTACCAAAGTCCCCACTTCATAAGAGAATTTACTTTAATAAAATAATAATTGATTTGCTTTAAATATTCCAACAAAATGTTTTCAATAACCCAACGAATGTTTTTAACAATCTAAGTGATTTCTACACTGATTCTCATTATAATATTAAGCTATGTTCACTTTTCTTAGATGACATCATCATCCCTTAATTCACGAAAATGGTAACAAATGTATTGTATGTGTTGTATCTCAACGGAGGCCACACTCTCCATTGTGAGAAAGAGGTGTCCTGGTAAAGGTAAAGGTAAAACCAATATTTAGTTAATAGGGGTAAGGTGACACATAATCAAAGGAGGAGCACTCTACGCATTAGCCAACAATTAACAAAATAGAGATACTTTAACTATTAATATTACTCATCTACATAGCTCGTTTTCAGTTATCTAGTAACCGCAATTCTTAACTAAGAGATCACTAATGGTATTTTTGGTGGAGTTAAAGACTACACTTCAATTATAAAGGTATTTAATGTCTATTTTTTTTAATCCTTCACAATGGTTAAATCAATTAAGTAATCATTACTTTATATTGTATGAGTTGAATTTTCAATTTTATTGTTCTATATAATTTAATTATTCTTACTTGTAATATATAATGAATAAAAATATTATTATAGTTCTTTACAGCTTCTCAATCATTTATCTTTTTTCGTTATCACTTAGTCGAGTCAAACACTTAGTTTCTTAAGTCTACTCATGCTATTGACAACTTAGAAAAATAAATAACATTATTTACAGTGTTAATATCGGGGATGTTACATACTCCCCCCTTAAAGGTATATCGTCATCAGTGTTGGTACTTTTTCAACGTACATTTTCCTTTTCAATCATAGAGTTTCATCCATCATTGCTTGTTTTGGCTTTCCTTTAGAATGTATGTATTGCTTTTGTCTTTCACAGGCTGTTGTTTTCACAATGTTTATTATAAATGTATGAATAAATATAAATTTCCAAATAAAAAAGAAACATATTTTCTTTTGACATCATACTGTTTGTTATCATCAGATCTGCTCCAACTAAATTTCAGTTTCTGGTAGCATCCAAATGTCAAAGTGACCACTCAGATTTCAATTTGAATACCGAGATCAGATAGAAAAGCAATCATGATGGCACTTATGTGGAAGAAAAATTTACAATTTGTGTGTTTTGATGAATTTGTAGAAAAGGAAAAAGCACGGTGCCTTAGTCGTGTTGTTAGTGATCCCTTTAGAAAAGGTGTTGAGCAAGGTCCTCAGATTGACCAGGAGCAGTTTAATAAAATTCTTCGTTATATTAAGGCTGGGAAAGAGAGTGGTGCAAAACTTGTAACAGGAGATTGACCTTTCTATTTTTGAAAGAGCTTGATCCATAGAAGTAGGATCTTATAACTATCTTAGAAACTCAAATATTTGTATATAATGATAGTCACTAGATTGAAAAGAGGTGGCAATTGGAGTGATGGAGATCCAGTTTTGATAACATTCTGTATGACATGAAATACTCTACATCTTCAATACAGGTTCTACTTTGATATGAGTATGATTATGATTTGTCTGTGTATCTTATGAATTGTGTTTCTTATTATTTATCCTGTATATGGTCAATTGAATCCCATTACATGATTCTTGTGGTGAAATACAATTATCTTTTAAACTTGTAAAAAACAAAGTCAGTCTCATTTCATAATTTCATGATCGTAGTTCCTTTGATATTGGATTTTGTATCTTGTTTTATGTTATATAGTTCGTTAATGATTATGTGATTTTCCTATAGCTTTGATTACATACCAGCCCAGTCTTTATATTGATTTCATTGAAGTATATTTTTGAAAACGATTTCTTTAAGCTTGAACCCTTGTAGTCTAGGTTCAACTTTAGGGATAACATCTTCTGGCACCAATGCCAGGGATGGAGGAGTGAAGATATCTTCCCCGGGAAAGAATGACAACGATTAGATCCAGCTCTTGATGGTGGACAGGAGTAGGACACTAGTTTGACTACAGATTTATTCACCAGGCGACTCCATGTTTGAAGAATCCAAAGGCGATTTTACAAGATGTCAAAGCATTTTGAAACTATGTTGGCACAAAGATTTGCTCCGCTCAATTTCTCAAATGTTCTTGGCTTTCCAAATACAGTACCTATCATTGATGAATGGGGAGATTTTCTTCCGCGATTCCAAGAAAAGGAAGAAGACAATCCGGCACACCATGTAATTAAATTTCATCAATACATGGATCAGTTGAGCATACATCATGAAGATGTATTGATGAAAATGTTTATGTATTCATTAGATGGTTGTGCAAGACAATGGTACATAACTCTTCCTGCTTCTAGTATTTCCTCTTTGAAAGATTTTCATGATGCCTTTTATTCATATTGTAAGAGGATTTACCCAGCTGAGTGTCTTTTTGAGCATTGCTGTAGGGGATATGCATTATATATCCAGGGTTTAGAAGTAGATTCTTCCAGTAGTAAAGATGAAGCTGGTGGTTATGCTATGAAGAAGGAAGAATATCTATTATCTTCCTCTAATTCTGTTTTACAACAAGAAATTTTTCAAAATTCTGATATTAAAGTTGATGATAGCATCATAGAACATAAATCTTCATCTTTAGAAATCAATCAGAATGCTCCATTTTATGATGAAGACATTGAAGTTCTAGATTGGGATCAGCATCAACCAATTCACTTTGAAGATATGCCAATCTATGATGAGTATTCAAATGAAAAAGAGCGGATCCCTACATCACCTTTTGTTGATTTGAGGAGCAACCAATGGATGTATGACAACTATGAATCAAATTTTGATGAGGAACAACATTGTGTGGAAATCAACCATCTTGAATCTGTAGAAGACATTGAGCAGCCATATTTGCAATTCAGTTTGCATGTAGCTAAAAGTGGCAACCATTATGAGGAATATGATATACAGAGATATTTTGATCTTCAGCAAGAGGTATTTCCTTATAGCTTCATTGATCCATTTGTTGATTATATGGAGTCTTTGAGCAGCTCAAATGTCAGATTGTTTTTGTCAAATGGAGGTTGGATTTTCCCTTCTTTTGAAATGAAATTTGATATTCCATGGGATCCTTTATTCATCATCTCCAGATCAGAATTTTTACCAGTTAGTCAAATATTTGTATGCCTTCATTAGAAGCATGATTTTACCTAATCAAAAGAAAGCAGATGATTATAATGGGAGCTGTAAATAAGTAAGCTTGATGCTTCAAGCATTTCCTTAAGTTTGTACAGTATGATCATATTGTTGTGAGAGAATTATTTCAATTTGCAAACTAGTTTAAAGATTCAGTCAGTAGTTTGTTTTCAAGATTTTTAAGTAGCAGAGACTTGTGATGAAGACTCCAGCCCAATGAAATGGAAAGGCACTTGGTCTACTTGTCCTTGGCAACTCACAGGGAGCATGCCATCCCCAGACAAAGCCAGATGTTATCATCAGATCTGCTCCAACAAAATTTCAGTTTCTGGCAGCATCCAAATGTCAAAGTGACCACTCAGATTTCAATTTGAATACCGAGATCAGATAGAAAAGCAATCATGATGGCACTCATGTGGAAGAAAAATTTACAATTTGTGTGTTTTGATGAATTTGTAGAAAAGGAAAAAGCACGGTGCCTTAGTCATGTTGTTAGTGATCCCTTTAGAAAAGGTGTTGAGCAAGTTCCTTAGATTGACCAGGGGCAGTTTAACAAAATTCTTCGTTATATTAAGGCTGGGAAAGAGAGTGGTGCAAAACTTGTAACAGGGGATTGACCTTTCTATTTTTGAAAGAGCTTGATCCATAGAAGTAGGATCTTATAACTATCTTAAAAACTTAGATATTTGTATATAAGGAGAGTCACTAGATTGAAAAGAGGTGGCAATTGGAGTGATGGAGATCCAGTTTTGATAACATTCTGTATGACATGAAATACTCTACATCTTCAATACAGGTTCTACTTTGATA
>LPNX011124926.1:0-12377 GCA_001517045.1 Pseudotsuga menziesii
TCCAACCTATGATACCTTTGAGAATATTTTTGAGAATCTCATCTATGATATGTCCAGCAAGGGGAGTTGTTCTTCTGAGACTTATGAAAGTTATAAGGAAAAGCAATCAAAGTTTTTATATGATCAGTCAGAATTGTATCTAAGGATCGGTAATAAGGATTTGAAAAAGCAGTGCGGTGAAGAATTAGATGGGATACAACTAGTTGAAGTTTTTTCTCAGCCATCGTCTTCACATATAGACGTTCCTTATGTTTTGGAGCACCTTGGGGCTTATACAACGAGTTATTATTTGATAAGCCTTGATGATCAGCAAGATGGAGTAGTCGACCTGCCGCATTATCCCAATTTGTATATCAGCGCTATCTAGTCATGGATAGAAGCAGCCTGCGCGAGCATCTACCAGTGTGGGAATAAGTTTGACGACATTATTCATGCCTATGATTCCCCATCTAGCCCTCCCATTCTGGATCATCATGCAAGTTTGCATTTTCTGGAAATTGTGTCCTTACTTTGGCTGGTAACCGAAGACAAGGCAAAACCTTTTTATATTAATAAAATGCTTAGATGGCTACACTGAATTTATGATTACACATAACCGTTTTTATTTCCATGCTTAGAGTAGGAAAATAGGCTCCTTAAAGTGAGCATTTACTGTACCATTTTCTTTCTATACTTAGGAATAAATAAATTTTTCAGTTAAGCTTTGTCATTCCTTTGAATAAAGAAACTTTTGGATCATTGGCTCTTTTCATAAAACTTGTGCTACTGAGGTTTTTCTTGTCAAGTTGAGATGTTTTTACAGGATGTGGAAACCAGAGATTCTGGGGTTCTCGTATGCTCTCCTTGCATAAGAGATTAGATCGAGCACACATCCCACAATTGGAGCCAAATGTTATTCAACTTTTTGTACCATAGTTGGGTTACCTGAGGAGCCGTCGGTTGACAAACTTGTTCAAAGTCTTATTCCAGTGTATCAGTTGATTCGTCTACATGTCTAGCCAATATTGGCTAGCCAGCTTTTTATTTTAATAATTTTGACCATGACCCTGCGAGCTTTGTAATAAAATGTGCTAGTAGGATATTTTTGAGTGGTTCGGTCTCCTAAGACGTAGAATCTCAAATAGGGTATTCCAGGGAGTTTTTTGCCCCTGACAATTATGCTTTGCCTTCAGCTGACAATTATGCTTCGCCTTCAGCCAAGTATAATTGACGAGGTTTTCTCCCGCTTCCTCCAAAGCCGGAATGCCCGATGTTGAATTATGGGCCTTGGGGGTTATTAGAGCCCAACTGAGTGTTATAAGCCTACTAGACATTATTTAGGTAGATCATGGTCATGTCCTAAGTCATTTGGACACATAAAAATTTTCGAAAAAATCGTTTTCGAACGAGGAAAAAATTACTTTTTAATTTTTTAATTTTTAATTACTTTTCCTAGGTTTTTCAGGTTAATTTTTCCATAAATTAAATGGAAAAAACCCGTTTGTGGTAAGTCGGTCATCCGGACTCCGAATTCAGTGATTGAAGGCTCTAACCTTAAGCCAAAAATCATTCTTGATCAGCCAGCCAGTCATAACCAAATTTCAGATCAACAATCGGACACATCATGCCTTTTTTCTCTAAAAAGTCAGTTTTGAGTAAAAAAATGAATTTTTATTAAAAATTGATTATTTTGGAGAAAATTAAAACTCTCCAAATTAATCCAAATTCAGTAAAATAAAAGGCTAAATGACATCTCATGGAGCACTTATGATGATTGGAGTTATCATAACTCAGCTTCAGTCATCATTAAGAGAGCAATTAATTTATTATAAGTTAGCAAACATGTCATCTCCAACTAAAGAATGAGATGGAGAGCACTCATTGGTCCGGTGATTTGATCGAGGTGAAGACTGAAGCTTACACCATCAGTAGGCTTCCCAAACCTAGCAGTGGCTCCTCCAGATCTAACAAAGTAGGTTTCCAGACCTAGCAGGCAGCTTTCCTATGCAACAGGGTGCCTCCTTCAACAGCTCACGCCCCTCTCTCTCCTAAGGGCGCCTTCCACACGTGTGGACTCATCTGTGGATGGATTTCAGTGTTTAGGGTTGGAGTGGGGGCGCCTTGCCTGGGTGGAGGCCTCCGAGGCCTCCCCTCACTCCCGGTTCTCCGATTTAGGTCTGGCATCTCTGTTTGGTGGCCAGGCTGGTTAGGGTTTGAGGATTGGTTTTAGGGTTTTAGCACTCTCTCATTGTACAAATGGAGGCTCCTTTAGCTCTATTCGGATGGATTTTTTGTGTAGAGAAACTCTGGTGAAACTTTTGTAATTGCATGTTGCTTCTATGCAACCATTGGAATAAAATTAAGGCTTTGGAGGCTCATGTGGTGTGATTCTTTAGATGATTGCACTTGATGGATGAGATGATGTTGTTTTAGTGCTTTTCTTTCTTGTCTATTTGAGAATATGATGTTATGCTTTAGAAGGCTTCTGTAAGCCCATAAGAACAAGTATTTGCAGTTTGCAAGTTAGTTGTTTATTGATTTACTTTTAGAACTTAAAAAAGAGCATTGTTTTATTCAGTTATAGTTCATGCTCTTCTTTATTTCAATTTGTGAACAATACATGATCTAATCTTTTGTATGGCAAGTCTATGAGTGTTATTTTGCAGATCCTTCCATCCAACCAAGCAGAAGTTCGAGCTCAGCTGCATCTTCTTCTCTTGGAGTCAAATGCAATTTTCCGGTAATTGCATGCTTCACGAGATCCAGGTGCTTTAAAAAAGATCCACAGGTTTGACCATTCTCTCCTTACTTTTATTCATCTTTCAAATTAAAAATCTTTATTTTCTTGGGATTAGGGCACGTTTGGGTTAAAGTGAACATTCATTCACTAGGCCTTTGCCCCAGTTGGCTGCCCTGTGCTTTATTTTCAGCCTTTTAGGCCCTTTATTTGCAGTCTTTCCTTCTCTTAGTTCGCTGTCCACTTTTCTCCACTTTTTACCATTTTGGACAGCCCTCTTTTGCCTCTTTGTTTCCACTTTTTGCAGCCCCTTTCCATCATTTTCTTCAACCATCTTTTGGGCTGTACTTTCAGCCTTTTTCACCCTCATTTTGCAGCCCTCTTTCTCGCTTAGTTTCCAGCCTCCTTTGACTTGCCTTTTGCTCTCTTTCCACCCCTCTTGCCTTGCATTTTTCTTGCCTCTTTTCCTCCTCCTTCTCGATGAGTTTGGGTAAGTGTTTTTAACTAGTTTATAGATTAAATTTCAAGTTATTTTTTATCAACTAATATCATAACAAATGTGTGTCTAGAGCTCTTAGATTGCAGACAGGTGATGGAGAGCCCAAAGGCCACGAACAAACAAGGAGTGCAAGAAGAACAAAAAGACTGTTATCCCTTCTCTTTCATCCCCTTCTTTCCCCGTTCTTCCAAGAAGCAAAGAACACATCATCATTGTAAAAGATTAATAAAAAAGGGCTGAGTGGGAGCAAGTCTCCTTTCTTTTCTACTTCCCCTATTTTAGGGAAGTGTGTCTTGTGTTCATTTTCATGATTTACTTAGTTCAGTTTTCCTTAAGCAATTAGTTTAGCTCTCTAATTAGACTTAGTTTCATTCTTACTAATTGCTAGTTGTTCCTTAGCTTCATTTCCACTAGTTGCTAGATTCATCATTGCTTGTTGGTATCTTGTTATAAATTGTTAAATCATAAAAGAACCAAAATCTCTTGAATCTCACCATAAGGTGGATCAAGAGTGCTCTCTGTCGGAGAGTTTTAATCCACCACCTTTCATATTAATTGTTGTGTTTGCTTAATCAAATCATCCATAAGTAGGACTCTTGAACTTGCAGAAACACAAGTCAAGAGCACTCTCTATCGGAGAGCATCTTAGGTTTGCACAACCCCTGCATTAGTATCATCTAGATTAGCTAAGTCTCTTGAACCACTGTCATAAGACAAGGTCAAGAGCGCTCTCTATCGGAGAGTTTTAATTAATTAACTTAATAAAATTCGCAACTCACACCCCTTTAATTAATTAACCCCCCTCCCTCCTTGCCGGAGTATGCTCTGACCGATCCTAGATCGGAGTACCCAGAAACGACACTGGATCTTTAAACCCCACAAGAGTAACCTAATAACACTTAAACACCTCGTAACCAACGCACCGGCATTGTAGGGATTCTTCCAAAGTACTTCCTAGTAGAGGCACCAGAACCTCCCGTTGTCATAGAGTCTCGACTAGCTGGTCACTTGACAATATCAGCCTGGGATACTGGGCGGGCCCGACATGTCTTCAACGGAGGCAACTTAGAAGAGTATCCCGGCTTTGATAACCTTTTTGTTGACACCCTAAAGCAAGACCACTGTTAAAAACTCTTAAAATTTACCAAGAGCACTTGCAAAACCTAACATTCACTGGCATCTTTTGGGATTCACATCTTTCTAAACACAAAGCATCTTCGTAATTTTACTCCATAGGCACTAGTTCCATCTTTTAGCATTGTTGATAATCTGGGTTATTTGTCCATTGAATGTTTGATTATAAGTCATATCTGTGAATGCTTTATTTATTTTCGTGAATTGCTCAAATATTTGTCTATCTTTTAATTTCAGTGATAGCAACGTGGATTGCTTTGTCTTGTGCTCAATTCATCATATTGATCATTTAAAATCACAGAAACACCTAAACAACACCCATCTGCATCTGAAAACATTTAAAATTTAACTTAAACATTGAGCCATAGAAAACTCTTTGTTAGGGACTACCCCCCTTGGCTTCGTTAGGAGTTAGCCTAAACGGAGGAGCTAAGAGTAGGTGACAGTACCTAGATCTGTGCTTGCCCCCAAGGTCACACCTCTCCCACTTTTCCTAAGTGAGGACACAGCTTTCGGAAGATTTCTGCTGCTGGTGTGCAATCGGCGGACAACAGATGGATTTGGACTCTCTAAGTCTAATGACATAGCTTATTTTCAATTCCGAGCACTTGCAGAGATGGTCAGGCTCATTTTACCCTTCTGATGCAGTTTTGCTTCACAGGATGATGTGTCTGAGCAGAGAGATGTTTTTATTGGATCTCCTAGGGCGCTGTATGGGACATAAGGGTTGCAGCCACTTGATTGTACCAGAGTACCCCCATCTCAGAGAGCCTAGTGGCCTCATTTGGACAACGCAGGCACCCTAGGAGGCTATTTTGGCAGGTTCACATTTCCCGAGGCAGATTAAAAAATGATTAAATGGCTATTGAAGAAATCGATTTAAGCTGTTGAAGCAAAGAAATAACATGGAATGAGTCATGATGATGAATGATATCCTCCACACATTCTCTAGCAGTTGCAGCACCTGAGTAGGCCCACACCTATTTTTCGGGCATTTTTATATTATTTTCTGGAGCTTTTGGGAGGCTCACGATTTCCTCGAGGCACAAAGTCAAAAAATTAAAATATTATATTATTTTATTTGTGCCATGGGGCACCCAAAGGGAGTTAGTTAACACTCCATGGACCCACCATGTGCTTCATTTATTTCTTGTTGAGTGGGGTACCCTCTTTATGGGTGATCTAGTCCACTTTGGTACTTTATGGTTATATTGATCCATGTATTGTATGTTGAGCTCATATCAACCATTGATTAGAACATTTATATCTTTTAATCTTAGCCACTCATTTTGAAAGTGGTTAGGATTTTGGTTCTCTCATTTCTATTTAAAGGAGAGAGCTTATCATTTGTAAGGGGTCTTGGGCTCTTGGATCTGATTAATAGAAAAACTTTCTTGTGGATATTTTTTTGGATCTTCTTTGTATCTGGTGTTCTTAGATGGTGATTGGAAAATCTTCTGCTTCCTAGCATTCAGGAAATTTGTGTGAGATCTATATTTTTTCGGGACCATTGTCTACAGGAGGGCGACTTCATCTTGGGCGTTTTTGCAAGGGATCCTCAACTCGCTTGGATTGGCTTTGTCCTGTATCAGGGGGTTTTCATTAGTTTCATTGTGATCTATGATTACATCTTGTTGCTTTTCTGTAGATCTTGTTTTTCTTTCGTGATACGGTAAATCTGATATTGTTGATGTTTTCTTGGAAGGAGAGAGGGCGCATTGGCCACTTGGAGCAAAACGTTGGGCTTAGAAATCACATAGGTCTTGTCAAATTGATCGGGATAACAGGGATCATCACCTTCAAGGCATCTACAAGGATTTCCAGGTAATATCTACAGGTTAGTTCTTTTCTTCCGGATCTCAACCCATTGACACATGTTTTTCTTCATTTTTCTGAAAAATCCATAAATAATAAAAAACCAAAAATACTAAAAAAAAAACGCTCGATCTCTAGACAAACCACTGTTGGGATTTGTAGATCGGGCCTCCCTCTCACTAATTCACCCCTAATGCTGAGCTAATTCTGCCTAGTTTGCCCTAGATCTGAGAAACTACCTTCTCAAACCCTAGCGCCCCTCACTGAATTTTTGATTTTTTTCGAGATCTGATTTTTCCGAGAAAATAACAACTTGGGTTTGAAGATCGGGTCCTCATCACTCCAAATCACCTCCAACGCTGAGCTAGAGGCTGACAGGTGGCCCTAGATCTGAGAAACTATCTTCCGGGATCCTAGCATTTCTCATCATTTTTCTGACTTTTTCCCAGATCTGATTTTTCCGGCATTTTTTCAACTTGGGTTTGTAGATCAGGTCATCCCCATCCCATTTCCCCTCCAACGCTAAGCTAATGGTCTTTGAATTGTCCTAGATCTGAAGATTGCCTCTCCAAACCCTAACGCTAGCCACCTTACTGCTGTTTTCCCCTGTACACTGAATTTTCCAGCCAAATAATTTTCTAGATCCATAGATCAGAGCATTTCCCAGGTGGGTCCACTCCAACGTTGGGCAGATATTGACTCCATTACCCTAGGTCCAATAGGCACTGATCTCCAACCCTAGCGCTAGCCCCTCTTTGGCCTCTTTTCCTTGCAATTTGATCTTTCCCTGATGACTCGGGATCTCTGATATTGTCACATCTATCATCGAGTCTATCCATCAGTACTAGATAGCCCCAACACCGTCCTTGCCCTCCCTGCATTGGTCACGTTTCCCAAGGAAGCGGATATCTTCACCAATTGCTAGTACCTCAACCCTAGATCTGATATTTACCCCATAGGTCACCTGTGTTCCACTTTGTATCAACCCTCATTTGTCTAAAACCCTTATCAAATCCCTGGCACACTTAAGTGACACCTTCCATAGATCTAAGGTCTCCAAATACCTTACACCTTACGTACCTCAAGTCTAATTGATATGATCTAGAGTCTAGGTCTAATCTCTCCTATCGGGAGCAGATCCGGGTCTCCCCCTTTGTTGTCTTGGGCTAATATAACATAAAGTGAAGGTTGCCTTGATTAACGTGACAACCATCCATTTGGGAGTCTAGGCAGTCTTGGTTCCACCTCCTTAGTTGCTTGTCCCTCTACCATCCATCCTGGATCCACCTCACATAGGCAACTACAAGGTTGGTGATAACAAATCCTCTATGGTTCATAGATTTGGGGGCCTTGTCTACTAGACATTAATTGAGTCTCAACAAAGAGAGTGCATATTCTCTGTAACACCCCGGTTTTGACCCCATTGCATTAAATGTACATGATGTATATATTGTAATGAATCATGGTGTAGAGCTAAAGGCAAAAGCCCCACCATCGATTTAGTTGTGTTATGTTTCGACGAACGAATCGTTGCCGATGGTCTATCATGGTATACGGCATATATTGAGTTTTGTCATCATGTAAATATGCATCTTTAATTAAAATGAACCTCAACCAGCTATGTTCGCGGCAACTAAATTGAGAAGGGGCATGATTCTCATAAGGATAAGGGTGGAGGATGTCAAACCTTGGGCTATGGGGGGGGAAATCCATGTGTCACCACCCTGTTTGACTTGCCCATCTTTCCTTGCCTTATCCTACTACCACTCTAATGTTTTGCTGGGTAGTTGAGGCAGTTATGGCTGGGAGTGGAGTGTGGCAGGAGTGTCAGTCCTTGCCCACATGCACACTCCACCAGCAGGTTGACCCTCACGTTGGCAAGCAAAAACCACCACCGCCATTCTCTCTAGGAGGCCATTCTCTCCATTATCGGCTCACCCTCACGCATAGGCAGAGTTGTTCAATCTCACGCACGGGATTTTCCTGGTTTTACTCACGCAGCGAGTTGGGAGCCATGTTCTTTCACCCACGATTTTCCCTTGTGAATATGCCATTCACGTTCTGAGTGTGCAGGTTTTCCTCTATGGATTTTGTGGATGGTGTGGGTGCATGCTTTCCTTACAGACTGATTCGCGGGTTTGCTGTGGTCTCCCTTACGTTTTGGTTGTTGTGGATTGGTTACAGTCGTTTTGGCCATGATAGGGCCAAGAACGACTCAGGAGTTGTTTTCCTTGCCCAAGCTATGAATCGCTTGTGTGACTGCGTGTATGCAGTGGTTGGTCTTCACACTGTGTTGGGAGCAGGGATGGGGGCTTGGTTTGCTTGATAAACCTAGTGTGTTTGGAAACCACACAAACAGAGCTAGAGGGCTGGCTTTCTTCTCCACAACCCCTGAATAGCACTAGAAGGGAAGCCAGGGCCTGAGGGACTGTGTAGCAGAGAAGGGACTGATTCCTTGTGTTGGGTGTGTGTGGGTGTCTTAGAAACACGCCCGACGGAGGACAGTTGGAAGAAAAATTGAGGGAAAAAATTTCTAAGTTTCCGTTGACCGTCGGCGAAACTTAGTGGATGTGGGAGCCGTAGTTTCGGCGAAGATCAGTCAAAGACCGCCGAAACGCCGGCTCGATGTAGTGGAAGAAATGCCCGATACTGACTTTCGGCGAAATTTAGTTGTTGAGTTCGCTGACACCGCAGAAGAATTTAGCGGTTTGTCAGTCCGCCGTTGCGACTGCCGTGTGGACTAGCACTCCGATGATTAGAAGTTCAACCGTTGCTGCTCTGATCGCCAACACATAGCACTAAGTGGTTCCGAACACCGATAGATATTATGTTCCGCGGAAAGAAGAAGAGAAAAATTTTCAAAAATTGACAAGTGTTGAGGCCATTGGTGATCGGCAACGGTTAGCTATTTGGATCAGCGGAAGTTAGTGGTTCGTGCACCACCGTTTCGGAAGCCTAGAGCACTAGCCTTCTGACAAGAAGAGACTGTCGATACCAATCAGGTTATGCCACAGTAGATTGGGCTGCCGATCGAAAGAAGATCGAAGATGGTGGGCCGTCGTTGCGGCTGCTGATGGAACTATTTCGCCGATGAAAAGAAGAGAATTGAGCCGATCAAGCGGCGAAAAGGAAGACTAAAGGGAAAATTTCGAAAATTTCTCTAAGTCCTGGAGTCGTTGGCCATCGGCGATGGTTAGTGGAAAATATTGCCGACACCTAGTTAATTCAGTTGCCGATGAGCTACGACAGATGAAGTTAGTGGATTGAACGTCCGTCGTTGCGGCTAGCCAATGAACTATCCTTCCTAGAGAGACTAGTGCTAGATCCTGGGGCAAATGGAGTCCGATTTACACGAAATTCGAGATCTAGGGTCTATTCAACAATCTCCAAGTGGGTTTTGATGACCGTCATCAAAAACTCATCGGATCTATTAGATCTACAAAACTAGGGTTTGAAGAAAGAGGGTTTTATGGTAACAATTGGATTAAGCCCAAGAAAAATAAAACAAATGCAAACATAACTGGAAATACTTGCTACTAACCTTGTATGACGATGATCTTGCCTCTCCAATCAAATACGAGCATTTTTTATGCCTCTCCGAGTGAAATCGCTAATCCCTCCAAGATGCCAAGCACTCCCTCCTCCTGCAAAAGAGATCTTCAATGAGAATCGATTTGCAAAAAGATAGATGAAAAGACGAAGAAAGGTAAATCAAAGAACATCAAGATGGCCGCAAGACATAATAAAGATACTCCCTGAACCAATGGCGATTTGAGAGAATGCTATGGAGCTCCATCACAATAGTGCCCCTACCCAAATCACTTCCTTCACCAAGTGGATGGCAACCTGCAAAAAGTATAAGAAATGCATAGATCCGCAAGAATTCTAGAGAGAATAAGACTTTCCGATCTCCATACAAGACATTCGACAAAGCTTCCAAGGGTTTTGCAAAATATTTTATTATTCCAAGAGCTCAAGAGCCAAAAGTCCCTTTACAAATGAGAGAGCATCTCAATATATAGATCTCTCCAATACACAAAACCTAGATCCAAAAAGATCAAGGGTCAAGATCAAAAGATAATATCATCCTAATCTATGGCTAAGATTAGTCGGATACATCACACACGGATCAACTCACTAAAAGAAGGGGGGCGCATCACTAAAAATGCCCAATGAGGGGGCGCACAACATAAAAATGATCAATAACATAAAATAGCACATGGTGGGGGCTAGGAGGTTACAACATCCTTCACTAGCATGGCCCCATGGCACAACAACATGGCGTGGTGGCAAGTCATATAAAGGAGTAAAAAAAATCACTAGGGTATCTCCCTCAAAATACATCAAAACACCCTCTAACTGCATAAATCAAGGATGTGTGGAACCCCGGTGGAGTGAAGTTGATGTCGGATGATGAAGGTGACCCAAACACTGCACCTCGGACCAATTCCATGCCATTCCTTTACTTCAATTTCCCAAATCGATTTCCTCATTAGTCATTTTTATCACTAAACTACTACCTTGGGAACATAAATTTGTCAAAATCTCACCCGGGAAACATCTATGCAAAACATTAACTGCACAAATGTGTCTGGCACCCTAAGTATATGGTACAATCGACAGGTTGCATCCCAAGGATCCACTCTAGCGCCCTAGGAGATCTCACCAATATCTGCACTATGTTTTATTTTTAATTTCCCAAGGCAAATCTACTGCAAAATGCTTGAAAGACCCATATCTCTTCTGCAACTGCCCGAAATTGAAAACCAGTTACACCAATGGAATCAGAATGTCCGAATCAATTAGGAATGAGTACTCATACACAATATGCCCATCACAAAGGTACAACAAAAACCCCATCCATCTCAGAACCATAATAATAATACAGCCTGTAAATGTTGATAATCATAAAAATAATACAAGCCATCATAGCAAATCACCATCTGAAGCATGAATATGTCTAATGGACACCTGTAGACGATAAGTGATAATCATCCATAACCATCGGTCTATAACTCATCCTGGACCCTGCTCCTAGCTTGGTCAACACTAGGCTGACCAGGTCAAGACTGATCAAATGATGACCCAAGTGCCAAAATCTGATACTGCAAAGTACAAAATGGACATGCATGCTCAATTATCCATGCTAGCAGTGACACTCAAGTACAATTAGATTATGTTGGCAAGTACAAGCACAATACATAAATAATAATCTAAATCAAAATGATTAGTTGCTTTAAACAAGAACTTTCAGTGTATACCCATTTATAGATTTATCCTTTTTGTTGGTCAAGGGTGAAGGGAACTAAAACCAGGTAAGGCCAAAGGGATGACTTGCTAACTTGACACTGTAAGCACCTGGGTTAAAGGACAAGGGGATTGTAATGTCCTCTTCCTTTTAGGCCTTGAGGCCCAAAACCGCTAACCTATGTGATTCCTATGGGTTCGAGCGGTTACTGATACCTAGGGAATCAGATCAGGACTGATGCCATCCATAGAAGATCTAGGGCATCCTCACTTGGTCAAGAAGGGCCACCTGGGCCAAAGGCCACCTTCATGCATGACATCCGAAGCATTATTTAATGATGCATGCACTTTTTAGGTCTCCATCTGCATGCATGCAAGTCAACGGCAAATTAGAAGATAAAGTGACCTAATTAGGTCAAAGATTAGGTTTTGCGCAGTTGAACTTTATAAATAGAGGATAAAGCAAGAGGAGACCTCACTTATGATTATTATTATTTTGGGAAGCTCTTGGATAGCAGCACAACGTGCAGCACAGCAGTTGGGGTTGGAGACGGAGTCTTCAGCTAACAGGATTTCGGCAGTGAAACATCTGTCCTAGTCTTATTCCGGGTAAGCCATACTGGTTCACCACTTGTTCTTCATTCATTCATCAGTTATATAGCACAGCGTATAGATTGTTGCAAGGGCACGGTGCAGCCGTAAGGGGGGGTTTTCAGCCAGAAAGCCCTAATCAGCTGTGGGGCCTCCAGATCTCAGTTTCCTTCCAAAACTCAGGCACCAGTCTCATCATCAGCTACATACTTCGGTACTCCGTGATTATCAGCTCCATCTGAGCTCATCCGAAGCAGTTATCAGCAGTTACGGACTCCCAGGGGCGTGAGCAGCTGCCTCACTGAACCTAGACGCTATCCTGCTTAGAGGTGTCAGAACTTCAGCATACTCCAGCCAATCTCTCCGGCACAGCAA
>LPNX011124926.1:16136-52058 GCA_001517045.1 Pseudotsuga menziesii
GCAGTTGGGGTTGGAGACGAAGTCTTCAGCTAACAAGATTTCGGCAGTGAAACATCTGTCCTAGTCTTATTCCGGGTAAGCCATACTGGTTCACCACTTGTTCTTCATTCATTCATCAGTTATATAGCACAGGGTATAGATTGTTGCAGGGGCACGGTGCAGCCGTAAGGGGGGGTTTTCAGCCAGAAAGCCCTAATCAGCTGTGGGGCCTCCAGATCTCAGTTTCCTTCCGAAACTCAGGCACCAGTCTCATCATCAGCTACATACTTCGGTACTCCGTGATTATCAGCTCCATCTGAGCTCATCCGAAGCAATTATCAGTAGTTCCGGACTCCCAGGGGCGTGAGCAGCTGCCTCACTGAACCTAGACGCTATCCTGCTTAGACGTGTCAAAACTTCAGCATACTCCAGCCAATCTCTTCGGCACGGCAAGGCTATCAGCCCTGCAAAACGGCGGATCCATCGGACACCTCCTTCCTTGAGGGCGTCACCTTTTTCTTTGATTGGGCGTCTTGCTGCTGGGGCATTCACCGGAGGCAGAAGAGATCAGTTCCTCTCCGATCCAGTTCTCAGTACTTGCAGACTTTATCTGAAGCAGTCCAGCCATTTATCAGTGGTAAGTGTGCATTCTATCTCACAAACCCTAACCCTAATTTTTCCTATAAAATAGGGATTTTTGCATGGCAGTTTGCATGCCCAGTTGTATCAACATAATTGTTTAGAAATAGAAAATATCGGGATTTGGGATATTACAGGGATCCACAGAACACATAAGTTGGAGTAGGTGAACAATAGGGAATGACAGTGTCTCACATATGGGTGGAATGATGAGAAGGCTCCACTAAACTTTAAACAAACAACCTTTTATACTTTATTTGCATAGCATTATTATACTAGTTAACCTCTAAAGGCAGGTGCCCTGGTAAGCCTTCTGGGCTTCCAGAAAATGACAAAGATATAACCTTATGGGGTCAGTCTCTCCCTGTTGCCCTGTGGGGGAAAATGAGTCGTACATTATACAAAGAATGAGTGCTCATCCTCTAGCCATCAACTTTATTTCTTCTTCCTAACTTGCCAGCCTCTAAGAGCAGGTGCCCTGGAAAGCCTTCTGGGCTTCCAAAAAATGACCAAGGCTCATCCTTGAGTGGCTTGCCTCACCTTGACACCCTATGGGGATAAATGAGCCTTACACCATAATACAATGGATGAGTGTTCAACTCTTGGCAACTAGCTAGTTTTATTTTTTATTTGTAGTAGTGTCTAGAGACACTTTTATTTTGCTGGCAGGGCATCCATTTAGAATAACTTTAAGCTACGATGCCTTAGTGTCTAAAACACTTCTTTGGTAGGACCACTTGTGTTCAAGACCTAGAGGTAGACATTCCCTGTGACAAGCATCACATAAACCAACACTGAGACCCAATTTATACATGGAGACCTATTCCAACATAGAGGTGAAGGTGGGGGAAATCCCAAATGTCACTAGTCAAGTTACAAGTCAGGGTTAATCAACAACAAGGGAAGGCAACGAATGGATGGAGACAGTGGAGATGGTGCCAAGACTAGCAAGCTATGTCCCTAAAGGGAAATGACCAAATCCATACTAGGAGTAGGGCAAGGCCAATGACTATACAAAAAAATCTCTCGGTCAAAACAACTAGATCATTTATACTTTAGATTCCAAGTAAACCAAGATAAAGTATTGCCAACATATAATCAATATCAACCGAGTCTCACTGCTAAAATAGGTAACAAAGGAACATCAAAATTCATATGCACAAACCATAATATCACCTAGGTCATATACCTGCACTGGATCTGAAACCAATCTGAAGATCTCTGGAACAACTGTTGCTGCTACATATCACGGACACTATAGTGATCTCTGCTCTGGGTCATGAAAGAATGGCTAACTCAGTCATCAAATCTAGGGCCATGTGCAAGTATATGTATATGATAGAGAGCTAGCAGCGACTTACCGAAATTATGATTTAATATACGTTTACGTATAGTTTATGATCAAATAGAATTAATCCCCATTTCTATCAGATACGGGCCTAGGAGCTTATTAGTTTATATATATATATTTGATACCAGTTTTTTAGCTGCAGAGATATCGAATTACAAGAGCGTTAGCCCAAGAGTTACAGGCGTTTGAGCAGTCCCTAAGAATATACTTTAGAGAAATTCCCTTAGCCGCGAGACTCAGTCATGGCATAGAACTGGTCAATCTGGATACTCTGGATCTGCTGAACGTGGGAGATCATCAACTGGTGGCTCATCATATGCTAACCTCATAGTAAAGGACTGGCCCAAAGAACTGCTCAGTACTGCTCATGAACAAAAGTAACCCAGCTACTATATATGTGACAACAGGTCCCACCCTTGCTACTAGATACATGCCATCATCACCAAAATCCATCTGTATGCATGCCTTCTTGTTGAAGGTCATATGTTTGGACACTCCATTGTCCACATAACATCCAACAGTAGAAACGGTGTTAGATGGAAGGCATGATACCATGAAGAAGGCTAACTCAAACTTGGATACAAGCTCATCCACTTTGACAAAGGCTTTTGCACTCCCTACAAACTACATCTAGTATCGTGGTTTGTCCCTCCCCTTCTTCTTAGGACATTAAGAAGCATAGTGGCCTAGCTTCTAACACTGATGTGGCTCAAGTCCTTCTTACTATGATTCGAGGAACCTGGATCCTCTTTGTTTTCTTTCTGACCCTTCTTGAGTCCACCTTTCGTACTACCCTTCATCATCTCATTGATAAGGACTACATTCTGCTCTTCCTCCTTTATACCCACAATAGTCTCCAATCTCATCTCCTCTCAAATGAAAGCATCACATAGCTTCTCAAAGGTGGGAATCCTATCTCAGGCATAGACACCCTAGACAAACGGCTACCAAGAATATGAAAACCCATTCAATGCTATGGGTACCAACTCCACTCTTGACCTCTTCCCCAACTGTTGATCACGGAGTTCGGTGATCTTTATCAAATAACACCAATAAAAAGAACAGCTATAGAATACGCTAACCTACAAGCACACACTACTGATAATATGAACAGCGAACATGCAGATCTAGACTCTCAAAACAACATATGTATTCTACTAACTATAAAGAATAAACTCACAAAGAAAAAGCTCAAATTTGTTAGCCACTCGGTAACACAATGGTGTGCCCTTCATCTCTTTTATAGAATAAGAGACAAGAGAAGATACAATGTCTCTGGGCTTATTCATCAACCGACAAAGTCAAACCCTAACCCTAATCAATATAGCCATTGTGCCCTCCTACATGAATAATTGTGCTAGAGTTCAAGCGCCCCAACTGGAGAATGACTATGGCATATATCCATGCACACTCCTCCCTGGGATCTGTGCTCTCACTCAGCTCCTCATGCAAGCATGTTATCTACCTAGGGATCTGCACCCTTCTCTAAGAATAGATCATATATGTGTTCTAAACTGAACTGGAATAGAAATAGAACTTTCTACATCTGGAATAATGGTTAGCTGAGTTTAACTGGAGGTTAAAAAAACTAGAAATAAACTAATATTGGCACATGCATGTACCCTCTACTCCCCTACATAATTGTGCATCCCTCACACTCTATCGTGCACAAGAACCTATGCAAACTGCTGTATGGACCTGCTGCTGTGTGAGCCATGGTGCAGTAGAGAAGACTAACCGAGCTAAACAGGTAAAAATCTAACATACTTCTCGCTCGTGGTGCAGAGGATTCAATGTGATTGAGGTGGAGTTTCTATTTGAAGGCACTATTGAGGTAGTGAAGGTAAAGGAGCTCACAGTGGAGTGTAACTCCCTCAGTTCACCTGATTGCCAAATTCCTAGAAGTGAAGATATTTGGTTTTCGATCTACATACAGATGGTGGCAATGATGACGGTGGAGTCATCACAGACAGAAGGATGTTATTATTGTGCAGGCAAGGAGATTATACTTGACCCCTCATCGGGATTATCGAGTTTCACAGTATTTGGGCGAAAAAAACAAACATCAGACGTGGATGTTTGGAACTTGGAATCCCATTTAGTTGCACTCGGCAGTTCGATTGAAAAGATGCATTTTCCCTGGAGCAGAATGAATTCCAACGAGAAGGTAGCTGTGGTTGAGTGGGACAGTTGGACGTGGTGGCCCAAGGCCCCATTGCATCGATCTTTGGTATCAAGCAGCAGCAATGATGCTGATCCAAGCTTCGGAAGGGCATGAATGGGCTCGGAAGCCCTTTAATGGTTTGATTTCTGGTTCCAAGCATGGAGATGTGAAGACGAATGGGATCTTCAATCCATACTCATATTCGGAATGTTTGACATGGTCAATAATTGTACCAAATTCTACTGTGAATGGAAGACTTCGGTCAGAACATTTGTTTGCATTACTTCATTGCAAATGTTTCACTGACGAGAGTGTTGAAAACATTCCACTAAGTGGAAGGGTTGAAAATATTCCACTAAGTGGGAGTGTTGAAAATATCATAGTCGGAATATTTGCAAGGTGTATTTCCGGTGATGAAAAATTATTCTGTTAAATTCTAAGACCGTTACAGTTTCTTTTCGTATCCTCCTTAATGCGAAATTGAAACGAAAAGCCTCACAAATGTAATTACCTGTATGGTTTTTATATGCCAGTAGGCAATAACTATTGATGGTAATTTTTTTCCCAATGACGGTTTTTTCCACTCCAATCCCAGTGTCATCCACCTTCATGGATGCCGCCGGTTCCTGTGTATGCTTTGCTTACTGATTATGGCATTTATTTATGATGTTCCTGCATTTTCGTTCTTTTAACAATGCACCAACATTATCTAAGCGCTTGTATAGTCCACTAGTCCATTATTTTTCAACAAAGGATTTTGCATTTTAAAAGAATATGGAAATGACCCAATGCAGTGAAAAGCGAGCAAAAGCTTCATCTCCTACCTTGAGCCTGAAGTTGAGTATTCTGTGCAGTACACGTTCCCATTTCTCCTCCAATTCCAAGACTCTCTCCATCAGACTCTTCTTGCAATGAACTCTCAGACTCGTAGTCATAGTGATAGTCTTTACATGAGGATGATGATGCAGGCAAACAAAATACAATTGCCTGTCTTCCTGCCCAAGAAATTTTACTATGTGGTTTCCAACATTTCAGGTTCTGCAATTCTTTGTGGTGGTGAACTGTGCTCCAATTCCTCCTTCCACCCCATGTACAAGTAGCCGACCAATCAAGTCGTTTTCTGTGGGTATTTAAAAACAGGGGAGATACACAGCAGCAACAAGCAGCTTTCGTGATGCCCATTGTTGAACAACTAGTAATCCTCCCTATGATAGCAGCATGCCCATGGGCATTCATTAGCAGCAGATGAAGAAGCGAGGCTTCAAACGATAAATGTGTTTTTTTTCATATATATATATATTATTACCTCCCACATCCGAGCGGCCTTGTGCATACAAATAACGACGGTGATAGATTGAGTAATACTTCCCATTTATGAGATAATAAAACTGATTGACTAGTTTTGCGCCGGGCTAATGTTTTAAGCATTGAACGATTAAAATAAGAGGTATTTTATTCCTCACGCGGTGCGTTTTTTATTTTCCCATTTTCAGTCACTTCACATAAATGTGAAAAAGAGAGAAACGGAGAATTTTGAAAAAAAAAGGGAGGAGAATATAAATGTTACGAGGGGTAAAATTGTTTGGTGTTTAATAAGATTTCAAAGCATTGTGTTGTGGAAGATGTTTTTTTTACAGTCCGAGTGGGAAGAAGTGGTTATATGTATTATTATATTATAAGTAAAATATAAATGTTATATATTTAAAATATAAATGTTATATTGGATAAAATTGTTTGGTATTTGAATAAGATTTAAAATTGTTTTAAGATTTAAAAGCACTGTGTTGAAAAAATGTGTTTTTAAGTCCAAGTGTGAAGAAGTTTTGAGTATGTACCCTACTAGATCTATGTTTGATTCTGGTAGGGTCTTGACATAAAAAGTAAGTTCGACTCGCACTCTCACCTGTTAAAAAATATCTGTCTTAATATAAATAAATAAAAATAAAAATATATGTATGAGCCTGTTATAGTATAGGGTTTAGTGTAAATATTCTAAGTTTTCAACATTTTATAAATATATATAGTATAGGGTGTAGTCTAAATATTCTTAAGTTTTCAACATTTTATAAATATATTTTCAGTCTTGATTTCTTCCAAGTATGTTGGAAATCTATAATCTGTAATTGGATAATCAAGGTGCAATGGGTAATTTGAGGGTGCTTAATTTATTCATGGATTCAAAAACACAATTTGAACACTTCCAAATTTGGATTTACCAAAAAAAATTAAGGGATTCTAACCAAAACTAATCTATTTATGGATTCAAAAACACAAATTGAACACTTCCAAATTTGGATTTTACCAAAAAAAATTAAGGGATTCTAACCAAAACCCATGGGAAAGTCCAAAACTTAGAACAAATAGACTATTGCCTAGCATAGTGACTAGAGGGCATAGTGGAGCCCGTAAAAATAAAAAATAAAATAAATAAGAATGCATACATCATGGCTAGATGGCATAGTGGAGCCCCAGAAAGAAGAAGTGTATGTTTCTCCGATAAAAATAAAAAATAAAATAAATAAGAATGCATGCATCCGTGTGACCTTTTGTAAAACTCAAGTTAAATAAGTCTATACTGATTTATAACATAATTAATATGGTTTTCATAATAATAAAGATAAATCAAATATTAATTGTAAATTGTCTTTACTAAAAAAAATAAAAAATAATGTCTTTTAAATTTATTTATTTTTAATAATATTAAAAAAAATGTTTCATTTTAATTACAAAAATATCAATGCACATAAGATCAATTTACATGTAATACATAAAAATTAAATCAATTTACATATAATACATAATAAAAATTTAAATTTCAATATTGAAAAATGAATTTTTTTTAAAAACAAATTAAAAAAATCACCTCCTAAATAAATGCGTTGCTATGAAGTTAAATCTTCTCAAGCCACGGAACCTAGTGTTCCCTCTAACCATATGTAACTTCCCACTGTATATGTGGAATTTAATTTTTCAAACTTATGCTTTCTAGGAAAATTGACTAACACAATTTACATTTTTGCATCTTTCATAAGTCTTCATAAAATAGGAGATTGAATGTATTTATAGAATATTAGTTTATATTTTTTTAATTTAAGATTTTTTAATAATTGGTTTATTTTGAAAAGTTTTTTGGTTGTATGATAGATCGATTTTAGTTCATATATATATTAGGAAATCTTGAATTTCTGGGGTAAATTTAACTAAGTTGGTCCACAAAGTGGGGAGATACAGAGGGTCCAATAAAATGGATCAGCCTTATAGTGTAGAAGTAACCATGTAAAAGGGAGGGCATTATGGGCCGGATAAATATATCCATGGAGGCTACAATGTGAAAAAGAGGTGCTAGATGTGGAAAAAGAGTTGTCTACGAAAGAAGGTTTCGGGTTGTTGTCTTCAATGGTTATTCCACATACATAAAATACTACCACTCTAACTTGAGGACGAACAAAATAAGAAGAGATGTGATGTTTCAATTACCAGAAAACAAATGTCTGCTTTTGCAACTTGATTGGATGGCATGAACACACCAGAGAGAGGAGCGCGATGGGCAGTTGTTATTTCTTCTTTACTTGAGCAACCTAAGATAAGTGGCCCAGCAAAAAGAATTGTTGTATGTGTTTTCTAAAGAAGATTGTCTTAAGGGAACTGGCCCCAATTACTTCTTTGCTATGGAATCCAAATAATGGAGGGGACCTGGTCCTCTTGCTTGAACCTAGTGTTTGCTCTAACCATATATGTAACTTCTCACTATATATGTGGAATTTTTCAAACTCTATGCTTTCTAGGAAGAAGCAAATTAACTAACACAATTTAAATTCTTGCATCTTTCATAAATCTTCATTTTTACATGAGCTTTACATCTCAAAATCACATAAGGCTTCATTTTTACATGAGCTTTACATCTCAAAATCCACATTTTGTTTCTATAGTTTATAGGACTATGTAAAGCTTTATCTTTTTGTTTGATATGATGTACCCAACTTTGATGTTAAAATTTCTCTCCTTAACTTTAGTGTAATTTGATGTTAAAATTTCTCACCTTAACTTTAGTGTCATTGATTTTCCATATTCACCTTAACTATGGTGCCATTGATTTTCCATGAGCTCAATGTCATTCTCAACATGGATAACCAAATTTTGCACTTATTTTACTTTGTACATGCTTACAATGTTTTGAAATTAAAATGTGTGTTGTTTAGCAAGTCAGATAACATGTTTAGAACT
Source organism: Pseudotsuga menziesii (assembly GCA_001517045.1). Classification (NCBI taxonomy): domain Eukaryota; kingdom Viridiplantae; phylum Streptophyta; class Pinopsida; order Pinales; family Pinaceae; genus Pseudotsuga; species Pseudotsuga menziesii. Next base: position 24,494 of record LPNX011124926.1, read on the forward strand.
CTTAAGTGACAAATCAATGGTTAAAATATAAGCAAGCAATATAAATCTAACATAACCAATTTAATGAACCAAATGTTCATGTTAAAATATTACAATGTATTTCTTTCACAACAAAAACAACTAGGGGATATATGATTCATATGACGTGTCTCATATATAAGAGAACGATCCAAATGAACCAATCACTAGAATCATTATTTTTTATATAGAAAGATGATGTATTCATATAATCAGAAAATATGAAGGCATGGGACCACTTAAATCATCCTTAGAGGCCTACATGCCATATCAATCATGGCTAACACAAGGAGATGGACATGTAGTGGATGTGAGAAAGCATAGAGACTAGAAAAATAACAATAAAATGTACCAAAACCCATAGATGTAAACTTGAATCCATGTACTATTAGCTATCAACCCACTATAACCCACTATAATTGATGTTATATTGATAAGGTCTACACACCACCTTGATGTACATAAATACACAATGTATTATACAAGTGTAAATGTGTAAGATGTCTTTGAGACAATAAGTAATATTATTCTTTGGTTGTAGCTACCCTAGTGTAGAACGGTGATGCCAAGACTTTTTCCTTGAAATCATCTATACATATTTGTGGACATATGTATTTTTGGTACTATTACCATTCATATAGATTAAGGATTAAACTTGTAATTTTGATAACAAAAATTAAGCTTGCATGTTGATTCATGTGATCAACGAGGGTGCATGTGAAGTGTCGCTCTTAATGATTATTTGATGCTTGTTTGTTGCAAGTAGATATTGGATGAGATCTCTTAATGGTGTTCTGATGGATAGCATGGCATGTTCCTAATAGGTGAAATATTGATATTTTCTCCCCTTATTGACAAAATCGACATGCTTGGAGTATTTTAGCTGAGCATTTATACAATTATTCAACACTTGGTGCTTTCTTATGGAGTGGGAACCCATCAAATTACGGTCTCCCTAAGTTTGGAAGTGTTAATAATTGTGTCCTAATGACACATTTTGTACTATGTAATGTTTGACATTACTCACTTGGGAGTCACCTTGCATGGTTCTAACACAATATTTGATGTATTTCATAGGCCTCTATCTTGAATGACGTAGGAGAAACAAGGGGAATACACACATGTACAACTTGATTACGACATGCTTAGCTCCCCTTTATTACACACAAATTGAGGATGATATGAGGGTGGTTTGACTTTGTTTGACCATACAGAGGCCTTCTATTGGAGTACCCTAGATCATTGGATGATTTTTACACTTGGAGATGGTTTATTGCAATATAATATATGGGTTCTATTGGAATGCCCTCTTCTAGCACATCCCTTAAGGCATGCACACATCTTATTGCTTGAAAAAGGTTCATTGCAAGGTAAATCATGGTTTTCATAGACTACCCTATATCTATGGAGTGATTTCACATGTGGAAAATGATTATGCCATTGTTGGTTGTCATTTCTGGTCGATCACCCTTTATTCTCTCTTCTTTGCACATATTTTGATGCAATGTGATATTGTATTGCTTATAGGATAGGATCGTCCCCTTCCTACATGAGGTTAGTCGAGTATTGTGGGGACCTTACGCTTGATTTGATGGTGTTATCTTGATTGGTGGACTCCTTATTCCTTGGGTCTATGTTTTAATCAATCAACATGTTGGACATTGAGCCATTTGTAGGTGGTGTCCTACCTTGAAGTACCATGGTTGGCATGTGGACATCATGTGTTTTGTTCTTTAGTGGTCCAATTCTTAGATGGAGGATTTTATTACACATGTTTTGAGGATATGACCTTTGAAGAAGTCAAAGAAGGAAGGTGTCTCACTCTTGGAGGTTACTTGCACACATACTCATGTTTATTGATGGGACACTAATGGAATTCCACACATGCCACTTTGGGTATGCTTTATTCGATTCATTCAAACCTTGTTATGAATTATTGAGGGGATATTTAATTATGGAGGAGCCACACGTGCTATCTTAGAGAGTCTTTTGACTTGATTCAAACTCTTTTTCTGAGGGGATGTTTCAATTGAAGAATGAGACATCCACCTTGAGGAGACACTTTACATAGCCACCATGCTATTTTATTCATTGTTGACTTCAGCATGTGAGTTGTATATGAGACATTGAAATATCCTTATTTTATTTTTTTGCTTGGATAGAAAAGTATACATGAGCTACTTTAGTCTAATATTGGAGAGTTTGTTGAGCAAATTGTGGATCTAGGAGAGGAAAACATTATTTTTTTGTAAAGGAACTTGAGCTACACTCTACATAAAGAGTAGTTATTCCTCACTCATTTATTTTATTTGTGAGGATTTCTTTCCTATGGGAGCTTTGTTGAATATCTTATGGAAGGCTTCTGGAGAACTTCTTTGGGTTATCTGTTTTTTTAGACAAAAACGGGTATGGTTTATATTATAAAAACAACGGAATAACCACTGAAAGAGCTACAAACTTCTGATATGTAAAGGTACCAGAGTAGTCTATAAGAACTTCACCTCTTAGGGAGGAATAGCTTAGCAGGAATTAAGATTAACATAGAGCTCATTAGTACTTAATCCAATTGCCTTATTTGTTGCTAGATCCGCTTACCCATTCAGCTCATGGAAGATATGGAAGAACTCTAGATGCCAAAATGCTCTTGAGAGAGAGAGAGAATTCTTTTGATCAGTTTAGATAAGTTTAGATTTTGGCAATGTTTTGAACCAATTATGGCCTGGATAATAATTAGAGAGTCTCCAATAATAATGGCTTCTTCAACCCCCATGGATTCCAATTGTTTAAGTCCTTTCCATAGTCCGTAAGCTTCAACCATGTTATTCGTGTCATTTCCTATATTCCAGTAGTATTCAGTTTCAATGTTCCCCTCGGGACAGATGACTCCTCCTCCTCCTCCTCCTCCTCCTCCCGGATTCCCTTTTGAGGTCTTGTCAAAGAAGAGTTTAAATATTTTCCTCTCTTTCATCCAGATTTCAAACTGATATTGGTCCATTCTTATTTCCCAAACTTCCTGAGATTTCTTAACCTTGATTATGTCTAATTCAGTAATTTTGAAGGATTGCATCCAACTTAATTCCTCAGGCGAGAGCTTGGTTTTGTTCTTAGGTATCGGCTCCATGTTTATTATTTCTCCCATGAGTGCTTGCGTTTTAGATGCAATCTGTCCTGGAGTTTGTGCCTTGTCTTTGAAGATTCTTTGGTTTCTTTCAATCCAAATATTCCAACACATTACTTTTGGCAGCGTTCTCCAACAATTTTTAAAACCCTCTTTATTGTCTAGCTTTCCTTGATACGCTTGGTCCCAGCTGATAAAGCATAGTTGAATGTTGCTTGGAAGCTCCAGATTTCCAAACTAACGGTGGATTAGCAGTTCCTGAAACTTAATGGAAAAGGGAAAATCTATTAACAAATGATAATTGGTTTCTTTTCTCTTTTTACACATCGGGCAGTGGAACGGGCCAACTAGTCCTCTTTTTTCTAGATTATCACCTATCAAAATATTCCCATGCGCCAACATCCAGGTGAACATGTCTGTCTTTGGAAAACTCTTCACCTGCCAGACCATTTTCCAAATTGCAAGGTTGTTAGGCATGTTGGGGCATGCAACGAACAACTCATAACCTTGCGTTGAGGAGTAGTTTCCTATTTTTCTCCCCCATCTGTGTTTATCTTTATTCTACTAGCTAGTGGTGTTGCACCAGTAAGATGTTTGAGGAAGTAGTTTCCTATTTTTCTCCCCCATCTGTGTTTATCTTTATTCTGCTAGCTAGTGGTGTTGCACCAGTAAGATGTTTGAGGAGTTGTTTTTTTTCATCATCCAATTCCACGGGACAGTCCGAAAGGGACCATCCGATCCAACAATGAGGTGGGACAGGATCCCAGATTAATATATCCCAAATCGTGGTTTTTTCTTGATTATCTAACCACCTTTTAAATCCAGGTAGTCTGGAGATGGGTGACTTCCCCAGGATGGAGTCTTGCCAAATTTTAATATTCTTGCCATTTCCCGGTACCCAGAAGAGCTTTTCTTTGAATCTGGGCAGAGATTTCATGCAGATATTGTAGATGAGTGATCCTTGCTTACTCGTAGGCTCTGTATCCATACATATTAGCCTTGTACTTGGGAAGTATTTATGTCTTAGCACCTGGCTGCTCCAGGAGGGCTTTGCTTCCAACATATTTTATAGTATCTTTGCTCCCATCGCTAAATTTTGGTGTTTTAAATCTACGATCTGAAGGCCTCCTTCCATCCTGGGCAGTTTAACTTTCTTCCAACTAACCAGGGCATATTTCTTCCTTTCCTTATTTTATCCTCCTTGCCAAAGGAAGTCCCTCAACAGACTTTCAATGGAGGCGAGGATTCTGATAGGAGCCAACATTAATGAACATTGGTATAATGGGAGGCTATTCGAGACTGCCTTTATCGATACTATTTTCCCTGTTGTATTTAGCCAAACCGCCCCCCAGACTTGTATTCTTTTCTTTAATTTATCAATAAACGGGTTCCAATTAGAGGTTTTCAGCTTGCCATTAAAAATTCAGATCCCAAAATATCCGAAGGAGTCCCAAATTGTTACTCCCTCAATTCCTAAAATGCAAGATAGTCCAAACATCTCCTTGGGATTTATAATCCAGCTGTAGATCCTATTTTTTCTTATATTTAGCTTGAGCCTTGCTGCCAGAAGCTTGACAATAGGAATCCAAAATAGGATTCCAATTCGACCTTAAATATTCTTGCTATATTCTGACTGGTGCCTCCCAATAGAATAGTATCATCTGCAAATTGTGCGTGGTTAATATCTCTAGTCCCACGGGCCATTCCGATTCCGATTAATTCATGATCGTTCCTAGCTTGTTTTAGTTGAAGGCTCGACACCAAGGCTTGAATTGCATAGAGCAATGGTGAGAGCGGGCAACCTTACCTCAGGCCTCGAGAGGCTTAAAAGAAGGATGCAGCTCTTCCATTTACGAGGGGGGCAATCCAAGGATTTCTTATACAATATTTGACCCAGTGTATGAAGCTTGGATCAAATCCATAGCTTAGCATCACCTGAAAGAGGAAGGAGTGACATACTCTATTGAATGCATTAACTAAATCGATTTTCACCACCAAACCTTTGTCTGGGTTCTTTAGGATGGAATGAATTTCCTCTTGGACCAAGATGATATTAGGGCCAAATTCTCCTTCCTTTAATGAAGCCTCCTTGGTTTTCTGGAATGATTCGGGGCAGAATATGTTTTAATCTATTTGCCAAGATCTTAGTGATTATCTTGTAGCCTATATTACATAGCGAAATAGGCCTAAATATATCAAAGGATACAACATCTTTTTCTTTGGGAACAAGGGCCAGAAACGTTGAATTGGTGCTTCCGCCTATTTTCTCACATTTTTGAGCTTTTAGCACCATCTTTAGTAGATCCTTATGCACTATTCCCCAACAAACATTGACAAACCTTGCATTGAAACCATCTGGTCTAGGTGCCTTGTCTTCCTCCATCTCCTTTATGGTTGTTTTCAGCTCCTCAATAGTGATCCTTTGCATTAGCTTAATATTGTCCTTTCTCTCAACCATCATGGGGACTAGATTCATTAGCACGGAGTTTGAAAGAGTGCTATCGGCTTCAGCTGTGTAAATTGCTTTGAAGTGCCAAGATGCTTCCACCTTGATTTTGTTAAAGTCTTGAATAACCTGATCGTGAGTTTGAATCTCCTGAATGGTTTTGTAATTATTCCTCATCTCAGCATGCTTATGGAAGAAAGTTGTATTCCGATCTCCTACCTTGAGCAAGAGGCATCTAGATTTCTGCCTCCATAATTCTTCCTCATGTCTACATGCAGCATGTAGATCTTGATGAAGGATTATTTCTTTTTTAATGTCTTCCTTTGATATCTGGATTACCTCCATGGAAAGCTGATGGGTCTCTAAGTTTTGCAAAGCTTTGGTTCTTCTTTGAGCTGGGGACTCAGCTGATTTGGCCCACATCTTGAGTGCCCTTTTGACTTTTCTCAAATTTTCTTCCCAAACAAAGAAAGGTGAACCCGATACTGGAGATTCCCAAGTGTGAGCAACAATTCCCCGGAAATATTTATGGGAGGCCCAAAGAGAGCTAAAGTGGAAGGGAATAGGTCCTAGGTTCTGGTCTTTTCTAAGTTCTAGCAGAATGGGCTTATGGTCAGAACCCCCAAATGGAAGGATTTTAGAGGTGGAATTCAGTCCAAGTAAAAGATAAGAATATTGGATCAAAAATCTGTCGAGCTTGGCAGCTATATGCCCAGCCCCGACCTCCTATTGGTCCAGGTGAACTTCCCCTTAGTTGGGATGACATCAGCTAGATCTCAGTCTAGAATAATCTCATCTACTTGCTCCCTTATGGGGTCTCTGACCACAGACCCTCCTCTTTTTTCTGCTTGGCTCTGAGTGGCATTTATATCTCCGACTAGAATTACATTGTCAAGTGATACAATTCTCCTTTCATCCTTCAAGGGGTTCCAACAATCTTTTTTTTCAGCATACAAGGCATGAACATAAATGTTAAAAAGACTAACCTGGATATTTGATTCTTTGTGCAACAACTTAGTGAGGATCCAATGAAGGCAGTGCTTGGTTTCGATTAACTCAAATTTATGATCATCCCATAGCATACCAATTCCTTTGGAGGCTCCCCTTGAGTTTACAATGAGTCCTCCTCCTTTTTTCCAAAAGTTCCCACTTACTTGGAGAAATGCCTCTTTATCCATCTTGGTCTCCTGGATCAGTAAAATTTCTAGTTGGGGTATTGTGATCAAGTCCTTCATAGCTTCTCCCTTAGCTTTACTACCCAGACCTCTACAGTTCCAAGAGAGGACCTTCATTACTTACTTTTGGCAGAGGAGGGAATCCCATTATGGGATTTACCATGCTGGCGAGTATTTCTGGGATTTCATAGAAATTTTTCCAAGGTTAGTTGAGATCCATGAATTTTTTCCTTGTATGTGGCTTGTTCCCTCACTTATTTTGTCGTTTTTCTTCCTCTTGCTTTCTTCTTGCCAAGTGTGACCATCTCAATTTCCCCTTCCTCTTCTTCCTCTACATCAGTGTCGGACTCCTCTTCTGAATCTCCATGGTTTCCTCTTTCTTTTGTCCCTTCTGCTCCTGAATTTGAATGAGCTTTCTCAGACTCACAAGATGGCCCTACTTCTCTTTATGGATCTTTCTCGCCAACATTAGAATCCTCTATAATCACCAAGGATCCACCACTGGTTTCTAATAGTTCAGGAACCTATGAGGATGTTTTCTCCAGAGCGTTCTTATTTGCCTCTTTTTTTTGTGTGTGGATGCCCTCTCTTTGCCTTGCTTCTCTTTACTATTTTCCACCCTTTCTCCTTTTCATGCTAGTCCTCCTACTTTTGGGGGAAACTGCGAAGAAAATGTCTGTATTCATGGCAGCCTATGCACTTGAATGGAAGTTGTTCATAGCCCAGCTTCTGGAAATGAAACCAATTTTTGACTGTAAGTTTGATTGCTTCTGGTAAACCTGCTTATAGATCCACCTCCACACAGATCCAGGCACAAGCGTACTGATATTTGGGGCTTACGATATCAATAAATCTTCCCAAATCATTCCCGATTGCTTTAAGAGATTTTGGATTCTAGCAATGCATTGGCAGGTTTGGAAGCCTCACCCATACAGGTACGTATTTGGGGTTATCTGTCTCAGGATCAAAATTCGGTGTCCACATATTCAGATAGAGGCCTTGCGGCCCCATGAAGTAGGGACCATTTCGAAAAATAAGATCCATGTCCACCTTTGATTTGAAGTCAAACAAGAAATATCCTTGAGCTACTGAGTACGAAGCTACATTTTGGGTGATCATAGGTCTCAAGTTCCTTTAGACCTAGCTCTCGGTGGTTTTCAGGGATGACCATAAACCAATGAACTGCCCTATCAAAGCACGGTCGGCCAGTGAGATATCTACATAGATGGTGTCCTCTGGAGGAAATGCAACCACAGGAACACCCTCAATACGCTTAACAAACTTTTGTTGGGGGGGGGGGGGGGGGGGGGGGCCCCGGGGNACCCTCCTCAGCAGCCATGGGGACCTGCAATCAACAGCCTCCAATGGGCTTGCATAGCCTACAACCAAGCCTGCTAGCCAGCGAGGCCTATGATGAGTCGATCTATCCTGCTCAACGCACGTGAGCCCAGATCTGATCCTGCATGCAATTCGATGTCCTGCATGCAAACCTTCGCAGATCCTTTTACGACCATCGTGCTCCTGCATGCAGATCAACAATGGGTTATCTATTTTTTAAGTGAAGCTAATATTTGTCATTTTTAATTGTTGTTAATGTATGCTAGAGAGAATTTCAAAGAACATGCTTGAGAGGCCAAGTTTCAAGGGTTTATCTATCATCCTAGAAGGGGTTTATGTAAGGAATTATTCCTCTTTTCTCCATTTGATGTCTTATTATTGAATGTGTTTTTTAAATATATCATTTTTTCAAGAGTTGTTGTTAGGTTAAACACTTCATTTTAAGGTACACCATCATAACATTGTTTGAGTATGGCACCTAGGGCCCCTCCAAATTATTTTTCATTGTTTATTATAGCTCATTTTATCTTAATCATTTGCATGTTTCTCTTGGTGTATCCCCTTGACTCCATTTTCCCTATATTGGATAGGCATTAGTCCCTTATCTCCCATCACTCTATTTTCTATACTACAAAAAGATAATTATTTGTTAAGTTATCTCTTCACATCACCTTGAGCCTCCTTGTCATAGTCTTAACAATCCAATCTTAAGGATATCTACCTTGTGTTAGAGAAGAGCCACCTCAATATGGATAAGGATTTACTAAGGTGATATGGGGTAGCCTCTCTAAATTACCCTTGGGTTTGTGTTTTATGCTTGGGACTTTTACACATTTGAAGTGCAAGTTCAAGAGGTAACATTTTGGCGTCGTTGCAAGGGATAAATTCTATTTCTCTAGAATTTGAAGAGCTATGATTCAAGAAGAATTGATGGGTATTATGTTGAATATATTGTCATCATCCAGTGACTCCACGTAGGAATGAAGTTCTTGTTCCTTGCAAATTTTGAAGACGTGTTGTTTGTAGAGGTGAAGCATTCAACATTTTGAGGGCATGTGAAAGTTTACCTTGATGAATTTTTGGCTTTGGTATGACGTATGTTAATGAGTAGAGTATATTAGGATGAATAAGCTCCTAAGAAAATTAGAATAGGAAGAATAAGCTCAACATCATAAGCATTGTATTTCAATCCATGTTATCTTTGTCATTATTGACTTATGTCTTGTCTTGTAAAGCCAATTTAGAATTATTTTGGATGTAATGTACTATATGGATGTTGTATGTGGTGATCAAGGATGTGATATTTATGCACCCTAAGTTTTGAAGTGTTGATAATTGTTCCTTGATGACTTGTTTTGTACTTTTGGATGTCTGTAATTACTCACTTGGAATGTGCCTTGCATAGTTCTATCACCATGGTTGATGAATTCCATGTGGTTAGAGACCTCTAGCTTGAACTCCCTAGGATATATATAAGGGGAAAAAATGCATGTAACACTTGATTATGACATGCTTAGCACCCCTTGTTTGAGTGATCCCTTATTGCACACATATTGAGGATGATATGAGAGTAGTTTGACTTTGTTTGACCACTTGGAGGCCTTCTATTGGAACGCCCTATCTCATTGAATGATTTTCACACTTGGATATGGCTTGTTTTAGAATAATACATGGTTTCTATTGGATCACCCTCTCTTATAGCACATATCTTGAGGTGTGCCCACATATTATTGCTTGAAAAGGGTTCATTGCAAGGTAAATCATCGGTTTCATAGAGTGTCCTAGCTCTTTGTAGTGATTTCACATGTACAAGTTTATTATTCCATGGTTGGATATAATTTCTAGTAGATCACCCTTGTTTCTCTCTCCTTGGCACACATTTTGATGCATTGTGATACTTTATTACTTGTAGGATGGGATCGTCCCTTTCCTCCATGGGGTTAGTTGAGAATTTTAGGGAAATTACACTTGATTTGATGCTACTATCTTGATTGGTGGACTACTTGTTCCTTATATATACCCTTTGAATATTTTTTGATGAGTTGGCACATTGGAATTTGAACCATTTGGAGGTGATATCCTAGCTTGAAGGACCATGGTTGGCATATTGACATAACTTGTTCTATTATTTACTAAGCTAATCCTTAGATAAAGATTTTATTCCATGTGTATTGAGGATATGACCTTTGAAGAAGTCAAAAATGGAAGGTGCCCCACTCTTGGAGGTTACTTTCACACATACTCATGTTTATTGATGCGAAATCCCATTAACGAAAGTCCATACATGTAATTTTTCGCATCCTTTATTTGATTCATTGCACACCTTTTATGTGTGATTAAGGGTAGGTTTAATTATAAAGGAGCCATGTGTGCTTCCTTGGAGCATTTTTTGGCTTGGTTCAAACCCTATTTAGGGAAATTTTAGGGGATCTTTCATGTGAAGAAGGAGACATCTGTCTTGAGGAGCCGCTTTACATAACCACCATATTATTGTATTCATTGTTGACTTCACAACATGATTTGTTTATAAGATGACACTATTTTATTGTTTTACTTGGAGTTAGAAGTTAATCTAAACAACTTTAGGCTATTATTGGAGAGTTTGTTTAGCAAGCTGTGGGTCTAGGATAGGAAAGCATTATTTTATTGTAAAGGAAGTTAAGCTACACTCTACATAAAGAGTATCCCTTCCTCATTCATTTTCATGGTTGTATTGTGAGGATTTCTCGCCTCTTGGAGCTTTGTTGAATATCTATTGGAAGGGTTGTGGAGAATATATTTGGGTTATCTCTTTTATATGGAAGCCAATATTTTTTATTTTTAAATACTATTGATGTATGCTAGAGAGCACTTGATCAAGAGATCCAGTTTCAATGGATTATCTACCATCTTAGAAGGGGTTTATTTAAGGAATTCTCCCTCTTTTATCCCTTTGATGTCTTATTGTTGAATGTGTTATCTTACAACTATCATATTTTCAAGAGTTGTTGGGTTAAACACTTCATTGTTTAACAACACATTATGGCATATTGTGGCATAGCTCTTTTGTATTAATCATTATCAAAATGCTCTCTTGGCGTATCCCCTTGACTCTAGTTTCCATACATTAGATAGACACGAGTCCATTATCTTCCATCACTCTATTTTCTATACTATAAATATACAGTGTTTTGTTGAGCTATCTCTTCACATCACCTTGAGCCTCATTGTCATAGTATTAGTAATATGATCCTAGGGACACCCCCTTGTGTTGGATCAAAGGAAACCTAAAGTCGGAGAGGGAGTTACTAGGGTGACAATGGGTATCCTCTTTAAGTTACCCTTGGGTTTGCATTTTGTGTTTTCAATTTTTACACATTTGAAGTGCAAGTTCAGGAGGTAACATTTTGATGTCATTGTCATGGATGTGTCATGGATAAAGTCCATTTCTTGATAATTTAAAGAGTTGTGTTTGAATATGAATTCATGGGCATTATTTTGAAGATCTTGTCATCATATAGCATTTCCACATATGAATGAATCCCTTGTCCTTGTCGATTTTGAGGAATTGTTGTTTGTAGAGGTGAACCATCAACATTTTAAAGGCACTTGAAGGTCATCTTGACACTCCATAGTTTTTCCATTGGTATGAGGTATGGTGAATTTTACCCTCTAAGTTGCATTAGGATGGAATTGCAATTGAGCCATCAAATATTAAACAATCATTTGTTCAAATTCAGAGTTCAAAATTCTAGCTGGCCACTATGGCCCTTCTTTCTCTTTGCACATTTCCACACCCCAATAGGGGAATTGTAATAAAATGGCTTAGCATAATGAATTTTGTAAAAGGATTATCCTCCTAAGACTTGGTCACTAGTACATTACTATAGATTGTTTTTTTTACTTGTTAATTATATCTTGTTTTTTGGCGATTTATAATTCTCTGAGTTTTTTTCACTCAGTACCCTCCAAAGCTGGAGCATTGTCCTAGTGGTTAGGACTCAGTGGGTTGTTTAAGCCTAGTGTCTAATGTATATTATCATGCTAATAATTTTCCTATAGTCTTAAAGAAATGAATTAAGTCCCCCTTATGATCTTTTAATGTTTCCAGTCAATAAAAAATTTCCCACAAAATGAGATAATTTAATTGTAATTTTTCTATAGGTTAAATAAGTGGTACTAGGGGTAATTATGATTTTTTTCTCCCGAGCTCACTACTCCTGATCCCACGTGATTCCTCCTCAGTTTATGTCTGCATGTATTCATAGCCATCGGAGGGGGTGCTCGTTCCCCTCCCCCAGCGCTCACTTCTTTCAAGAGCCTGGTAGCAGCATGCAGTAAGAGGAAGATATCAACAAAAATTTGTTAGGAAATTAGATAGCATACCCTCGGTCAATCTTCGTGCAGAACGCCCTTGCCGGACAACTGTGAACATCACATATTGGGGCCTTATTGGTCAATTTACTGGCCTTTATCCCTCCCCCAAGGCAATAAATGGGTGGGTTCATAGGAATTGGAATCCCCTTATCTCAGAAGGCATATAGAGTCATTTAATAGGAAAGGTTTACTATGTATTCCTTTTTGAAAATACAGAAGACAAAGAATTAATAATTTGAAATGGACCATACTTCATGGGCCCTCAAGGGTTGTATCTGAACAAATGGATGCTAGAATTTGATCCGAGCCAAGACATGCCTTCAGCAGTTCTGGTCTAGGTTAGGCTCCTACATATTTCTCTACATTGTTGGAATCCATAGTCTTTAGAAGCCATAGTGAACAAACTGGGGAAGTATATAGACAGGGTTGAAAGAAGAGAACAATATTCTTGTGCTAGAATATGTGTAGAAGGTGACTTGGAGGTAGGGCTTCCTGAAGTGATTAAATTGACTGTAGCAGATTGGTCACATGTGCATGAGCTTGATTATGAGAAATTTCCCTTCAAGTGCAGACATTGCCATGGCTATGGGCATTTTTCCCAATCATGTAAGAAGAAAGCGGAGGAAGAAACTGATAAGGAGAAGGGAGATCAATGGACACAAGTGCAAAAAAATAGTATAATAAAGCAGGCCAATAAATCAAAAGGAAAAAGAGGAGACATTAGGTTGGGAAGAATAAAACTAAAAATGTGATATCTACGAGGGAAAATACTTCTCAAAATATCTTCGAAGTTTTGAGCCATTCGGAAGAACAGGCTTCCGTAGAGCTAGAAGAGGGTGAATTTCAACAAATTCAAGGTCTGGTAATGGAAGAAAACAAAGATACAACTGCATAGGATCTTCTTGGTACTCCTGTCGGCGACTCCATCTCCCCCACGTATGCAGAAATGAAAAAAAAGAAACCCTTTGATAACGTTGGCTCCTCTGAAGAAGAATCCCTTGAGAGGTCTTCCAAAACGGGTGAAAAACACTTAAGGTTCAAGAGGAAGAAGCTGAGCGACTGAATATGCAAGGTAGTCAAACCACAATAGAGATGTCTATTGGCAAGAATACTCGGGCTAGACCCCTAAAGGGAGGCCCTGCACTTTCAGTCACTAATAAATAATGCATATTGTCTCTTGGAATTGTAGGGGGTTGAGAAATTCTTCAAAATATGAATCGGTAAAATATCTCATAAAAATGGATTCTCTCGACATCCTACTGCTCCAAGAGACAAAAATAGAAGAGGAAACTATTCTCTCCTTAATAAAAATGAAGTGGAAAAAAAATACACGAAAGGTAGTAAGTGCACAGGGCTCCTCTGGTGGAATTGCAACCCTGTGATCAGAGGATACGTTCCTTTTGGAAAACTCTTTTGAAACTCAACATTGGATATATACTGAACTCTGCCATACCTCAAGTAAGATCTCTCTAGATATTTTTAATCTTTATGTCCCTGTTACCTTTCTAGAGAAAACAGAATGTTGGAATTCTCTTGCAGATTTTACATCCATACATACGCCCTCCAACATTATAGTGGTCTAAGACCTTAATATCATAATGGATCCCAAAGAAAAAAAAGGCGGAGTATGTGGGAGGGACCCAATGCACAAAGCGATGGAAAATTTTATCCAACAATGGGACCTGCTAGATTTCAAGCCAAAGAAAGGCCTATACACCTGGACCAATAATAGAATTGGAGCAACCAATATCTTAGCAAGACTAAATCTGTTTTTGGTTCAGAGCTCATTTCTACTGGAAAAAAAATAAACTCCTCAATCATTCTGCCTAAACTTACCTTAGATCATAAGCCTATACAGCTTCAGCTTGAAGACGAAGAAGATATTGGGCCCATCCTTTTTTGGTTTAGTCCACTCTGGATAAAACGAGAAGGTTTCATGAATACAATAACAAAATCTTATTCCCTCCTAGTCTCAGGATATCCAAGCTATGTCTGGGAGCAGAAGTTAAAAACCACAAAATACACTCTCAAGGAATGGGTTAAAAATTCCCTTAAGTCTCCTTCCAACAACAGAAAATAGGTAGTGCAAAATTTGGAGGTGATCCAAATGGAAATGGAGGAAAAACAAATCACCTCAACTATGTTGTAAATAGAGAAACAAGTTGAGTTTAACGCCTTCCATTCCTTTCGCCAGGAAGAAGAATACTGGAGATTGAAGTCTCAGAGTATATGGTTGAAAGTAGGAGATCACAATACCTCCTTTTTTTATAGGTAGTATAAAGCCCGACTCTCCCACAATCACATTTCATAAATTTCCTCCATATATGGTGAAACTTTTAAAGGCACTATTTAGATAAAGCAGGCGGCTAAAACACATTTTCAATGTCTGTTTAGAGTAGACGACTTGATTTAGGATGAATTAACCTCTGATTTTGTGTCCAAAATTGCATCTTTCGTACGTGTAGAGGTAAATAGAGAGATTTTGGAACCCCTTATGGAGGAGGAGATAATAGAGGTTATATGGTCTATGGATCTAGATAAATCCCCAGGACCAGATGACTTCTCTATTCACTTTTTCAGAGGTTGTTGGTTGGTAATCAGAAAATACGTCTTAAGGATGATCAAATCCTTTCAGCTAAAATCCAAAGTTGGTGGATGTACCAATTCCACCTTCCTTGTGTTAATTCCTTAAGAAGTCGATCCGACTACGTTTGATATATTTAGACCAATTTCGCTTTGCAACGCCTCTTAGAAAAATCCTCTCTAAACTCTTAGCAAATCGACTCAAGACTCTTTTAGGGAAATTGATCTCCCCTCTCCAAGGCAGGTTTGTCAAAGGGAGACACATTCTAGATAATGTGATACAAGTGCAAGAAGCCATGCACTCCAGCTATCAAAGACAGGAGAAAGGCATGCTAATCAAGCTCGATATGGCAAATTCCTTTGATTGGGTAAGGCTCTCCCTCCATTACAAAGTTCCATGTTCTTTTGGATTCAACTCTTATTTTGTAAATTTGATAAAAGCATGTATAGACAGACCTTGGATAGCACCACTAGTAAATGGCAGACCGACAAATTTATTTCAAGTAACCAGGGGTCTTCAACAAGGCTGCCCGCTTTCGCATATTTTGATGGCTGAAACTTTGAGCATAAAGTTATCTGCTGAAAAAGAAACTGGGATTATTCCAGGAATCAAGTCAACACGAGGGGTAGAATCTATCAATCATGCCCTCTTTGCAGATGATTCGTTTCTCTTGGGAGGGGCCTCGCTCGGGATAACAAGATCCTTCAAAGATATTCTCCAAAACTTTTGTGTTATTTCGGGAGCTCTTATTAACAAGAGAAAGAGCACAATGTATGGTTGGAACACTGATCATTCAATCATCCTCCACATATCACATTTATTAGGTTTTACTGGATATGACACCTGGGATAAGATTAAATATCTAGGTCTTCCTTTAACCCTGGGCCAAAACAAACCTTCACTTTGGATGAAAGTAATCAGTAAGATAAAATCCAAATTTGCCGCTTGGGGCAGCCAATGGCTCACAAAGGCAGGGAAGCTCATATTGATTAAGTCAATATTGTCAGCTCTACCATTATATCAATCCTCTCTTCTCCTTGCTCCCAAAGCAATAATGGACCAAATTTCTAAGCTTATTCGAGACTTCCTTTGGAGAGGTGGAAAAGGAAATCAGAACAAATTGCATCTAGTTAGCTGGGATATAGTTAAAAGACTTGTTTTATAAGGAGGCTTATAGATCATAGACCCAGGTATGACATGGGTATGACAAATATCGCTTTGGCATGAAATATTTTGTGGCAACTCTTTATTGATTGAAAACACCCAATTAGTCAAATTATATGGAAAAAGTATCTTCTGGGAGGAACTCTGAGAAATATGTAGACAATAAATACTCCCAAAGGCTCAATAACATGGAATTTATGTCGTCGAGGACTTAAATTTTTTCAAAAGCATTTATTTCAAATCTCAGGATATGGTAGGAAAGCACTCCCATGGGAAGATAATATCAAAGGGAATCCCCCCTTAGCTTCCAAATTTTCCCTCATAGAGATCAAGCTTTGGCTTGTTAATAAAGGTCTTATACGGCTAGAAGATATATCTTTGTGGGACAACAAAGGGAATTGGGTGGCATGGTAGTTTCCAGATCTGTCGGAATGTATTTATACACAACATAATTTGTTGATGATAGAGCTGACAGGTTTAGCTCCAATTCATATTTCAATCAAGGATAAGTGGGGATGGGGAAAATTTGACAATTACACAACAGCTCAAATCTTTTCTGCTCTTCAATCAAATCCTATACCATTGCATGTCGCCTCTCTATGGAGATCCGTCTGGAGCAATTTCAATATCCCTAAAGTAAATTTTTTCACATGGCTTCTAATGCATAAGAAAGTCTTAACCGGTGAAAATATGATTAGGAGGAGATTGCTAGGCCCTCACCGATGTTGTCTATGTAACCAAGCCTCAGAAACATCTTATCTTCTCTTTGTTGATTGTCAATTCACTCAAAAATCTTGGGCGCCTATGTTATAAGGTTTGCAGGTTCCAATCCCATCGAAGATTGTAGTACTCTATCTTTTCACAAGTTGGAAGTCAAGATATCCTGGAAATATTTCAAGCAAACCTATTTGGAGTAAAATATGGCAATCCAAACCAAAATTATTTTGGTGGAAAATCTGGCTAGCGAGAAATGAGTGGATTTCCAATAGAAAGCCCTCGACACCAGAGTTAGTTGCAACAAAAGCAAAGGCTTTTTTATTGGAAGTCGTGGGAAGCCAATCTTCCACCCTCGATCCCACAACTCTCTCGAAAGAGAATCATTGGCTCAGTTATTTTTCGTCGGCTAAAGTATAGAAGGTATCTGAAAAGCCTTACATTAAACCAAAATGGCGCTTGAGACTTCCAGAAAATGAATTTATAGATTGGTGGCAAAGGAAAAACAAAGTTCAAGTCTTCTTCAATGGATCATCCAAAGGAAATCCAGGGATAATTGGAGTAGGGGGAGTGATATACTATCCGAATGGAATGCTAGAAGCTGAATTCGGTTGGGGATTAGGGTAGAGAACGAACAATCAAACAAAAATCCTTGCACTTCTAAAATCTTGTTAGATAGCGAAGGAAGCTGGGCACAAAGACTTGCAAATATTTGGAGACTCAAAAATCCTGATAAAAGTTTTAAACACTGATAAACAATTCAACAATATGTTTTTTGAACGTGACTCTACAGAGGCTCCACTTCATCTTGTTAGATTTTGCCTCTGTCACCTCTCACCATATCCTTCGATATTTGAACAAGAAGGTGGATTCTAAAGCTAACTGGGGATGCCAATTATCTCTAGGAATGTTAAGTGTGAATGAAGGACCAATTTTGAGGCATCAAATCCCATTAGAGAGCATTGAGGGGCGCTGTCACATTCCCTATCCTCAGAAATGAGCAGTTTTAAAAATAAGGAATTGTATCTTTTGGCATCTATGTACTTTGGTTGAAGGCTATGCCCAACCAAGTTTTTCAATATAAATAAATACACGTTTTAGTTTAAAAAAAAAGTGGTACAAGGAGGCATCATACACCATGGGGGTGCTTATTTTCTTGCTTAGAGTACCCAATTTACCCATGTACTCCATTTGTGAGTGAAAATAGTGATTTTTAATCACTTAAAATCATTTTCTCTAAAAAAGGGCAAATACAAGACAAAGTAAAGGGAAAAATCAACATCCATATTGTCGAGGAAACATATCGGGGACATGCTTTGTCTTATCTCCAGTATTTGGCATGTGTGGCATCTTGATGAGGAGTAGAGGGTGAATTAGCTTGGTTTAACTCATGACTTGGCATTTGATGGAGATCCCAATGAGGGGAGGCACATATATTCATGAGGGGGCCACATTTCTTCTTGGAGAGGCGACACATATGGAGAGGGGGTGTGATATACCTCTTGAGAGGTGTTTCCCACCTCTCCCACTTCTCTCTTACTCTCACCCACTCTAATTACATTTGGAAATTCACCCTCTTTTGAGACTCACGACCTCTCTCCTATATAATCCATGCAACCCCTCCTCTTGACCGATGGTTGGAGGTTAGAACTTTTGGATTGAGTATTGTGCTACCGTTGTAACTTTTTTCTATTGGAATAAAGAGACTTTGGAGGGTAATGGTGTATTGTATGAATGGTGTGGATGCTCGTTGACTTGTGCTAAATGTGTGAGGTAACAACAATTTAGTTATTTGCTTCTTAATTTGTTTATTTGGCCTTGGAAAGATTGTTGTCAATCAGTAGGATATGATTGATTAATTTTGGTTACTTATTTGATCCTCTTATCCATTTATGCATATAGATTCAAGATTTACATGTTTTATTATGATTATATTAAGCTTATCTAAGTCTCTTGTATACGTGGTACCAAATATTTGATAAGTTGGTCGCAAGATTAGATCTAGTTGTGATATTAAAGTTTCATTGATTTTAAGTAGATCTAGCTTTTAAGATATAATCGTTATATAGTTTTAAAATAAAGTTTTAAGTATAAAGGTTAAGTCGGATTTCAAAAGATTTCATTTTCTTATATGGAATTTCTAGTGTCACTTTTGTTGGCTGACATTGTTTCAAGTTTGACAAACAAGTAGGAGGAGACTCTACTAGTGTTTTTAAGATTTGGACCATCTAGGATCCCTAGAAGCCTTTTACCTCTCATCATAAAAAAAATCCAAAACCTTGTAAGTTTGTTGGTCCTTATTCTATAAAAATACCACAAACATTCCCAAAAATAAATTGTAAATCTCAATAAAATTAGTGGGCTACCCATCGCCCAACTTCAATCCCCTTAGGGGGGAACCGTGTCACTTGCATGGATGATTTCCTTTTCCTTTGCATCTGCTTTGTCTTACTAACCTAGGGATAAAGTGAACATTGCACCATAAAAAAATTCACTTCCCATAATAGTTAGATTACTTTATGTTTTTAGTTATTTCATTTTTGCAAGAGTAACAAACCTACACTATTTTCTTTACAGTATGCTCTTATGACCATTGCAGGATTTCCTGAACTATGGTTACAATAAGAAAAGGGATACTTAGTGGTTAGTTTAATAGGGAAATCCCATAGCTTTTTTATTCACTTGGGATCCTACATTGAATTTGTGTGTGAAGTTAGAGGGATACTCATTAAGCATAATCATTCTCTTCGCGTTGGACCTTCACCATTGTTCTCTATACTCACTTGGATGATAACCTCTAATGGGAAAAACAAGTTAGATTGGATTTTGTTTTTTGCAACTACATGCACAAGTGTTTTCACGAATAAATCCTCTAAAAACTCACCTCAATAATTAAAACTATCAGGAGCACTCCACATCTTTCATCTCATTAGCATTTACATTACTTTGGCGCTTATCTATAATATTTCCAATATTTATTTCATCATGGTTCAATGCATTTCATTTTTCTTATGTTATCAATGAATGTGCCATGATATGTTGATGAATTATATGTTGGTGGAATAGATTTACCAGTATTGCTCTTGCTACACTTAAACTCCTAGATCCATTTCATGTTATAGATTATTTAGCCATAGTTCTTTTTCTTAGGGACCACCCCCCTTGGTCTCGCTAGGAGTTGTCCTAGACAGAGGAGTTGAGTTTTGAGTGACAGTGACTCGACTTGAGGATTTCCCCCAAGGACACACTAGTGGATTGAATATTTATTCCACATTACCTAAGGTGTATAAAGGCAACAATAGTGACTATCTATTTTTGGTCTCTCATATTGTTTATTTGAAGTATGGAAAAACAGTGTTAGAAGAGTTCTATCTATCACTGGATTTCCCGAGTATCCCCAAATATCCAAATGAAGTCCCTTATGAAGATTGGTATGATATAGTTCCAATATTTAATGGGTAAAATGATTAATCATTACTATATATTTCATCTTTCAAGAGAAGCATTTCAAATTTTTGTATTAAGTGTTGATGTATTTGTAACTTCGGAATGTATTCACTTGTATATCTAATGTATTGTACCCCGATGTTTATTTCGGGAAGTGTTTGTAATGTATTTGAGTCATGTCATGCCCCGATGTTCCTATCGGGAGATTCAATAATGTAAACAAGTCATGTAAAGTCATTATGGGTAACCCTCCTATTGATCAAGGGTTAAATTACCTGCAGTTGTGGGGCCTTAGGGTTATTAGACTCTCCTAGAGAAGTTGGCCCTAGTGACTTATTTACAAGTCAGTAATTAGTATAAATAGAGAGTGAGCCTCTCTTTTTATCACACATTCACTCACACTCAGTTGTAGCACATAACTGAGAGAGAAGAAGTTGTTGGGACAAGAGAGAGAGAGACTACTGCTGTCGGGAGATCATCTTACTGTTTTGGGGTTTTACTTTTGGTGTTGATTCTATCTCCGAGGAAGTTGCGGTGTTTTCTCCTTTAAGATTTCCCCGAGGAAAATATTTGTGTCTATTGTTTCTTGTGTTTGATTGTTGTGCTTGTTATTCTCTCAGTTAAAGATCCGAAGATAATGCTAGCTTAAATGACAAAAATCTAACATGGTATCAGAGCTAAAATGAGAAGAAGACATTGTGCAGCTGTGGAAACTAGGGCTTCCTACTTTTTGGATCTCTCTCCATAGATTTTTATCAAAAGAAGGTTGGGCTGACTCTCCTCTCCAGGGTGCATCTTTCTGTCGAAGCATAATCTGATTCTGAGCATTTTCAGTTTTTGACCCGACACTACTGCTAGAAATTAGGGCTTTCCATAGAAGTGGAATTTTTGAGTGAGCCTAGGCCTGGATTGATCTCCTCTCAAAATCAAAGTTTAGAGACCAAGATCAATTTTTTTGGTTGGGCAGAACTCCAAGAAAGTCAAACCCTAATCTGCTCCTGAACCAGCTCTACAGGAATTCAGCTCTAGATCCAGTTCCGACATCTTGACCTGGTAAGATCTAAATCTTTTACATTTCCATTTGACGTTCTCTGTTAAGATCTCTCATCATACCAAGCTTGAGGGAGCCGATAACTTCTGAGCCTGGAAGTATATGATCTCCCTGGTCTTGGAAGAAAATGAGTTGGACTCTTACATCAATGAAGAGGTTCCAGTTCCAGAGGGAGATGAGGCCAAGTCCTTACACAAAAAAAAATTGGTCACGGCTAAGAGGATTATTGCTGATTCAATCAAGGATCACCTCATACCATAGGTGTTCTCCCTAAAGACACCTAAATCTATGTTTGATTCCCTAACCAAACTGTTTGAAGGAAAGAACATAAACCGAAAGATGAATCTGAGAAACCAATTGAAGAATGTAAAGATCCAGAATGCGGAAACCATCCAGTCTTACTTTAGAAGAGTCTCTTAGATCAAGGAAAATCTTGAAGCAGTAGATGAATAAGTGGAGAATGCAAAAATTGTGATGACCACCTTAAATGGTATCCCTAGATCATGGGACTCCTTTATTCAAGGGATCTGTGCCAGAAAAAAGCTAGTCAATTTCAGTAGACTGTGGGAGGAATGCTCACAAGAAGAAGCTCGGATAGTAGCTCGAGAAGAAAAGATGGGAAGTGAAGATCAAGCTCTCATAGTACACTCCAAGAAAAGCAGAAGAAACTCTCATCACTCCAAAGGTAAGCACTTCCACCAGAAATATAACACTAGAAGAGATTTATCTAAACTCAGATGCTATAAATGTGATGAAAAAGGACACTTTGCCAGAGATTGTCCTAGAAGCAAAAATAGCTTTCACAAGAAGAAGGGAAATAAGAGAAGACATCATGCTCATGCTGCAGAGGATGATGAACCTTCCACAAAGAGAATCAGACAAGAAAGTGATGATTATTCAAGTGATGAAGAATATGTTTTGATTTCCGCTCTCACAGGAACTATCACACATGGAAGCAAACATTGGCTTATATACAGTGGTGCTTCCAAACATATGACGGGATTCAAAGAATCCTTTGTGAAACTATTTGAACATGAGTCACCTCACAAGGTGAAACTTGGGGATGACTACCAGAATCCAATAAGAGGTAGTGGTGGATCCTCCTATAAGCTAGACTTTGGAAAGTCTATGAAGATGGAAGATGTATTGTTTGTACCAGGACTAAAGTCGAAATTCCTCTCCATATCTGCATTGGATGCAAAAGGCATGAGGGTTGCATTTGTAGATGGCCAAGTTCTTATGTGGCCAAAGGGAAAGACTATTGACGATGTAGTAGTGATTGGGGAACAAGAAGGAGGTCTATACAAATTGAAGGGCCAAGCAGAACAAGCTTTGGTTCATGACTCAGTAGAACCAAATGAACTTTGGCATAGAAGGCTTGCACATGGGCCCTATAGAGCATTACCACTTACAAGCAAAGCTATTGAAGGTCTTCCAGAAATATAGACAAAACATGACGGTGTCTGCGAAGGATGTGCAAAAGGAAAGAACACAAAGAAGACATTTCCAAGTAGCGAGAGAAAGGCAAAAGGAATATTGGAAACCATTCACTCCGATGTATGCGGTCCGATGTCATCTAGTTCATTAAGCAGGTATGTATACTATGTTTCTTTTATTGATGATTTTTCTACGAAGACATGGATATACTTTATGAAGAACAAAGATGAAGTATTCAACAAGTTCAAGGAATTCAAAGCCTTGATCGAGAACCACACAGAAAAGAAGATCAAGACCTTTCGATCAGATAATGGAAAAGAATTCACATCAAATGAATTCAAAGAGTTATGCAAAGATTCAGGGATTAAGAAGGAGTTATCCACTCCTTATAATCCACAACAGAATAGCGTTGCTGAAAGGAAGAATAGAAAGATCATGGAAGCTGCAAGGGCCATGCTTCATGATCGAGATCTTCCCATGCATATATGGGCATAAGCTGCTAGAACAACGATGTATGTACAAAATCGTACTCCATAGAGAGTACTCGAGAACAAGAAACCTGAAGAAGTATTTTCTAGCAAGAAACCAGAAGTCAACCATCTCAGAATATTCGGCTGTCCTGTATACATACACATTCCAAAAGAAAAGAGGAAAAAGTTAGATCCTTCTGAAAAGAAGGGTATATTTGTGGGATACTCTGAAAGCTCGAAGGCTTACAAAATATACTTCCCAGGATTCAAGAAGATCGACATCAGAAGGGACGTAACATTTGATGAAGACTCAGCTTACAACAAATCTAGAAAGAGACCTGCTGAAGAACCTGAAGAAACAAAAGTACCCAGAATTCATGACACAACCATGAACGAAGAAATTCAAGAAGATAATCGAGAAATAGAAGAACCTCAAGAACCTGTAGATCCACCTCAGGAGAAGAATCCTCACAAGAGTAAACCTGCATGGGTACAAGAGGCTAGCCAAGGTGCTAAAAGATATGGGGCTCCAGAAGAAGCACACAGAGAAAGAAATAGAACTAGGTCCTGCTCCGGTTATGTAGCCCTGCTATGTGACATTATTGATAAAGAACCTTCCAACTATGAAGAAGCGGCAGAAAAGAAAGAATGGAAGAATGCTATGATCGAGGAGTATCAATCGATCATGGAGAATGATGTCTGGGATGTTGTTCCTAGACCAGAAGGGAAGTCTGTCGTGACTTCCAAATGGATCTACAAGATCAAGCATGTTGCAGATGGAAACATAGAGAAATATAAAGCAAGATTTGTGGCTCGTGGCTTCTCCCAGAAAGAAGGAATAGATTATGAAGAAACCTTTGCACCTGTAGCTAGATACACTTCCATCATATCAGTACTTGCTCTGGCTACAATGATGAAATGGAAGATACACCAGATGGATGTCGAGACTGCTTTCTTGAATGGTGTGGTGGAAGAGGAAATGTATGTGGAGAAGCCACTCAATTTTGAGACACATGACAGGGAGACTCATGTGTGTAAATTGAAGAAAGCCTTGTACGGTTTGAAACAGGCACCGAAGACATGGTACGATAGAATTGATGGATTTCTATCCAGTTTGGGCTTTACCAAAAGTAATGCAGATTCCAACCTTTACTACAAGGTTGAAGATGGGAACCCAGTGATACTCATGTTGTATGTAGATGATCTGTTCGTAACAAGTATGGATGGGTTGATTGCTGATACAAAGAGGAAGCTTGCTGTCGAGTTCGAAATGAAGGACTTGGGTATGATGCACTATTTTCTAGGCATGGAAGTGTGGCAGAATGCGGATGGAATCTTCCTCGGACAAGGGAAGTATGCAGTAGAGATCCTGAAGAGGTTCAGGATGATGGACTGCAAGGCCATGACCACACCCATGGCATCGAATCTGAAGCTTCTAAGCGATGCTTCATCAGAGACGGCTGATGCTACGATGTATCATCAGATGATTGGGTCCTTGATGTACCTGACGAATACGAGACTAGATATTTGCTTTGTTGTGAACACCTTGAGCCAGTTCTTGGCGGATCCGAGACATGTTCAATTGATTGCTGCAAAGCATATTCTGAGGTACCTAAAGGGTACAGTTGATTATGGGCTCAAATATAAGTATGATCAGAAGATTAACTTGGATGGTTATGTTTATTCATATTGGGCAGGAAGTGCGATTGATAGGAATAACACTTCAGGGTGTTGCTTCAGTATGGGATCAGGTGTGATCTCTTGGTTTAGCAGGAAAAAATCTTGCGTGGCACTGAGTAGAGTTGATGCAGAGTATGTCGCAACCTGTTCAGCTAGTTGTGAGGCAGTATGGCTGAGGAAGCTACTGTATGATTTGTTTGATCTCCAGTTGAATGCTACTTGTATATATTGCGAAAACCATAGTTGTGTGAAGTTGTATGAGAACTCGGTGTTCCATGACAAGTCGAAGCATATCGAGATCAAATATCACTATGTCAGGGACATGGTGCAGAGAGGAGAAGTGAAGCTCCAGTATGTTGCGACGAACGAACAAATAGCTAATGTGTTGACTAAGCCATTGTCCATAGTGAAGTTTGAGTACTTCAGGAAGAAGCTTAGTGTTCTCCAAATCGAGGTTCCCTCCAAGGGGAAGTGATGAGTCCGTGAGCCCTTTTGACATGGTGAGAGGATTGGTTTCTTCCATGGTCGATTATAAGTGTTGTAGCCATTCTGACATGGTGAGAAGATTGGTTCCTTCCATGATCAGATATAAGTGCAGAGATGATCTGATATGATTGTGGGTTGTGTTACCACATGATCAATGTAGGACCATTCTGATGTGATTGAGGGATGTGTTCCCACATGATCAGATATAAGTGATGAAGGCCATTCTATGAATGGAGGCACTTGGTTAGTTACCAGGAATACTCAGCTTAGTGCTGAGAGGCCATTCTCTGGGAGAATGGAGGCATCTGGTTAGTTACCAGGAATCCTTAGCCTAGGGCTGAGAGCCATTATGATGTGACTGTGGGATTGGTTCCCACATGATTAGATGTAAGTGCAGAGCCATTCTGATGTGACTATGGGATTGGTTCCCACATGATCAGATATAAGTGTAGAGCCTTTCCCTGGATGATAGATGGTGTGTCCTATCATACCGACAGATGTAAGTGCAGAGCCTTTCTTTGGATAGTAGATGGTGTGTCCTTCCATGCCAGTAGATATAAGTGCTGAGCCCTTCCTTGGATAGTAGATGGTGTGTCCTGCTATGCCAGAGGATATAAGTGCTATGCCTTTCTATGGATAGTAGATGGTGTGTCCTTCTTTGCCAGTAGATGTAAGTGCCAAGCCTTTCCATGGATGATAGATGGTGTGTCCTATCATGCCAGTGGATGTTAGTGCTAGGCCTTTCTGACATATATGACTGGATTGGTTCCTCTCATAGTCATATGTGAGTGTTGGGCATACCTTTTCTGACATGGTGTTGGATGTGTTCCTCTCATGGTCAGATGTTAGTGCTGGATGGGCCATTCTGACTTAGGATTAGATATAAGCATTGAAGAAGACCTACATGGAGGCTAGGAATACAACCAACATGAAAAAGGGCTGGCTATGTAGAAATTCCTGCGACGAGAAGAGTCAAGAGATATAACCAGTGATGATCCAAATTGAGTGATGGTCCAGATCCAGTGATGATGATCCAGTAGTGATGATCCAGATCGAGTGATGATCCAGATCTAGTGATGATGATCCAACAGTGATGATCCAGCTCCAGTGATGATCCATATCCAGTAATGAAGATGACTTGAAGAAGAAGACGATGAGAGCTTGATGATGATCCAGTTGATACATAGAAGAAGACCAGTGCTGATAAATTGTGTCGACATAATACCTTCCTAGTTAAGAGGGAGTGTTGATGTCTTTGTAACTCTGGAATGTATTCACTTGTATATCTTATGTATTGCACCCCTATGTTTATTTCGGGAAGTGTTTGTAATGTATTTGAGTCATGTCATGCCTCGATGTTCCTATCGGGAGATTCAATAATGTAAACAAGTCATGTAAATTCATTGTGGGTAACCCTCCTATTGATCAAGGGTTAAAGTCCTCGTAGTTGTGGGGCCCTAGGGTTATTAGACACTCCTAGAGAAGTCGGCCCTAGTGAGTTATTGTTAAGTCAGGAATCGGTATAAATGGAGAGTGATCCTTTCTATTTATCACACATTCACTCACACTTAGTTGTAGCACATAACTGAGAGAGAAGAAGTTGCTGGGACAAGAGAGAGAGAGAGAGACTACTGATGTGAGGAGATCATCTTACTATTTTGGGGTTTTACTTTTGGTGTTGATTCTATATCTGAGGAAGCTGCGGGGTTTTCTCCTTTATGGGTTTTCTGAGGAAAATATTTGTGTCTATTGTCTCTTGTGTTTGATTGCTGTGCTTGTTATTCTCTCAGTTAAAGATCCCAAGATAAGGCTAGCTTGAATGATAAAAATCTAACATTAAGCATGAAGATGTGATGATGATGTGTGTGTGTGCGCGCGCATATATGTATGTATATACATATACATACATACATACATACATACACATATATATATATATATATGTGTGTGTGTGTGTGTGTGTGTGTGTGTGTGTGCATATATATACATATATGTATGTATATGTGTGTGTGTGTACATCATGTATATACATATATACATTATGTACATATATATATGTATATACATGTGTACATACATTA